>PVJC01014471.1:0-36749 GCA_004026665.1 Murina feae
TGTCTTGATTCCATTGTATGTTCTTGCCTCCTTTGTCAAATATTAATTGAGCATATTGGTTCGGGTCGATTTCTGGATTCTCTATTCTATTCCATTGATCTATATGTCTATTCTTGTGCCAGTACCAGGCAGTTTTGAGAACAGTGGCTTTATAATACAGCTTGATATCTGGTATTGAGATCCCTCCTACTTTGTTCTTTTTCAGGATCGCTGCAGCTATTCGGGGTTTTTTTTTTATTCCAGATGAATTTTTGGAGAGTTTGTTCTAGGTCTGTAAAATATGCCGTTGGTATTTTAATGGGGATTGCGTTGAATTTATAAATTGCTTTAGGTAGTATTGACATTTTAATGATATTGATTCTACCAATCCATGAACATGGTATATTCTTCCATCTGTTTATGTCTTCCTCTATCTCTTTTTTCAGTGTCCTGTAGTATGACAGACCCACAGCCAACATCATACTCAATGGGCAAAAATTAAAACCATTTCACCTTAGAACAGGAACAAGACAAGGTTGCCCACTCTCACCACTCCTGTTCGACATAGTACTGGAAGTATTAGCCATTGCAATTAGACAAGAAGAAGATATAAAAGGCATCCAAATTGGAAAAGAAGAAGTAAAACTGTCATTCGCAGATGACATGATATTGTACATAAGAAACCCTAAAGACTCCATCAAAAAATTATTAGACTTAATAAATGAATTTGGCAATGGAGCAGGATACAAAATTAACACCAAGAAATCTATGCATTTTTGTACATCAATAGTGAATGTACTGAAAGAGAGACTAAAAAAACAATCCCATTTACCATCACACCAAAAAAACTAAGATACCTAGGAATAAACCTAACTAAAGAGGTAAAAGACCTCTGCTTCACTCTTCATTCACAGTAACATTGCCCTCTGACTGCTCCTGGGAAAGGTTCTCCATTTTAAACACTCATGTGATTAAATTGGACCCATCTGGATAATCTCCCCATTTCAAGGACTGCCCTTTTAATTACATCTGCAATGTACATTAACATATTCAAAGGTTAAAAGAGTAGGACCTGGGCATTTTGCAGAGGTGGGTAGGGCATTATTCTGCATACCATGAAGGGTTTTGGCAGTATCCCCTGCCTTCAGTTGTTACTGCTTGACCATTGAAAGATGATTTAACAAAAAATAAATAAATAAATAACATAGTTTCATCTACTTTAGTCTTTCACTTTCAGCTCACTTAAAGCACTTAATAAGATGCACATTTATATCTAAGGAGTGTGTTAAGGTCTTGAATGTGCTCTCATCAGCCACTGCACAGAAAGAGAAATCAGGGCAAGAATCAATGCTGGCAGGTCAGGCCCACCATGGGAGTCTGGGGCAAGTGGAAGCTGAAGACATGGCCCATACAAGGCCTTTGAAGAATCATGAATAACAGGATGCCCCTGAGACTATCTATAAAGATGAAAACAATATCAAAGCAACAAAATCAGTTTTTAAAAAAGCACACAAAATCCAGGTATTTACAATAATCTACTCAACATCATTAGCAAGCATCCTGCTTCATTAACCATGAATGTATGTCCCAAAGGCAAAGCGAATGTAAGTTTCTGTCTCACACAGCAATAAGCCCATTGTCAATACTACACCAATAAATTGTAATAGCTTATATACACTAAGTCTTTCAGTGCCCAGAAAACAGGTGTAGATTTAGACAGAAAAACTAGAGTTCTCTGCCCTCCCTATCCTTTAACTATTTCAAGATGCAACACATTTTTCAAGACAAACCCATCTGTTTCAAAGGACATTTTCTTTCCAACATTCACTTTGAGGAGAAAGTAGCCAAGGACACATATTAAACAAACATTAAATCTCAGTAATTTAGCTATATTCATATGTTTCCAGGGCATGCAAACACTCTGATCATATTCCAAGTTTATCACTAATTCAATTACTTTTTTTCCCCACCCTTGCTGACTTGAAATTCAGACTATGATACCAATTCTAAAATAAATGGAAGATATTCTGTTTTGGGTGCCAAGTTGCCTAGAGAGGTAGTGAGGTCACCACTGTATGAGATTATCTGGTACATGGACCATGGTGCACTGGGGGCTCAGAGGGGACTCAAATATGAGGTAGAGGCAGGAAGTAGATTCATCTCTAAATCTGAGACACATGGTTCAGTGATCCATAAGATATGGTCATTTTACGAATTGTTATTGCTGCCCAGCCAGTGTGGTTCAGTTGGTTGAGCATTGTCTCATGCACCAGGAGGTTGCAGGTTTGATTCCCTATCAGGGCACATCCCCGGGTTACAGGCTCAATTTCCAGTAGGGAGTGTGCAGGAGGCAGCCAATCAATGCTTTTCTTTCATCGATGTTTCTACCTCTGTCTCCCTTCCTCTCTCTGAAATAAATAAAAACATGATTGATTGATTGATTGATTTTGTTGTTAATCCTCACCCAAGGACATTTTTCCATTGATTTTTAGGGAGAATGGAAGAGAGAGGGAAAGACAGAGAGAAACATCAATGTGAGAGAAACTCATGGATTGGTTGCCTCCTACATGAACCCCAACCAGGGCCCGAGCTGGGGAGGAGCCTGAAACCAAGGTACCTGTACTTGACTGGGATCAAACCTGTGGCCCTTTGGTCCACAGGCCAATGCTCTAACCACTGAGCAACTGGCTAGGGCAAAACATTTTTTTTTAAAGAATGGTTACTGCTAACCGGTACTAGGAAGAATTACACCTGTCCTCTAGTGCAAGTCCGTCCATAAGGTAGAGTCAGAAAATGGGGAAAACTAGGTAAAGGTTTTTAGATCTTGGACTCCTACTCATAGGCAATGATAACAAGGATGTGACACAAGCCCATCTATTTCAAAGAACATTACCTTTCAACACTCAGTTTGAGGAGAAAGTAGCCAAGGATGCATATTAGACAAACAACAAATCCTGATGTGGTGGAAAATTATGCAGAGACACAGGCACACACACCAGGTAATGAATGCAACCTCGCAAGTAGGTTGGTCTTCCAGGCAAGCCACCGAGTATGAAACTGACAAAACAACATCTGGTTTCCACTTTCTTCTTAACATTTTTGGAAAAGATAAACTGGGCGTAAAAGAAGATGTTGGGGCTTAGACTATTACAGTGAGTTAAATCCATTGGATATGTATCAGGTTTTACCTGTAGCATTTATTGGTTGCTTGCTCACTTGTAATCTGCTCTTTCAGCTTCTATAGCAATGTGCTTACCTGGTTTTCTTCATACTCCTTTGTTGGTTCCTGCTCTGTCTCCTGCATGCATTCTTTTTTCTTCACCCTACCCATAAAAGGTGGTCTTCCTCATGGTTCTGTACTAATATTCTGTTCTCCTCACTCTTGTCTCCCTCCTCTGGATAATTTAGTCAGCTTACATTCAGAATTTTGACCACCACTATTTGTCTCTAGGCCAGACCTTCTCTTCTAAGCCTCAGACTCATCAATCCAACTCTCTGTAGGAGGTGCTGACATGAATATCTATGGGTACCTTCAAGACCAGCCAATCTCAAACTACGTACATCATCATCTTACCCCCTACATCCAGCCAGATAGCCAGGCAAGAAACCTGGAGAGCATCATAATCATAGTCTTTCCTCATCTACTCATCTCCTAATTCTTCTGAGTTCATCTCCTGAATATGTTTCAAAGTTTTATTTTCCTTGCTTGACAATATTACTATGACTGCTCTAGCTCAGAGTTTTATCAACTTCAACGTGGGTGTCAGTAATAGCTTTCCAAAAGTATCCTGGCCTTTAATATAGTTTACAAGGTCCTCTGGGATCTATAGCTCTTCTCTCCCTGCCTCCCAGCACTGTTTTATAATTCCTCCATGCCTTTGATCATATAGTTCTCGCTACCTGGTATGCCTGGTACCATGTGTCTCAGTGACTATCTCTACCATCTGTGAACCACAGTGTATTGTGATTATTTGTTATCCTTGAGGGCAAGGACTTTGCCTTACCCATGCTGGTCTTTAGAATCTAGCAAAGTAAGAAAATGGTGAATAAATGTGTAGTAGGTAGATAGAGTCACGATTGAATAAGAAAAATCAGAGTAGAATTTTTAATTTAAATATGCCAGAAATTAGAAGAGAAAAAAAACAAAATATTTCAATTTGGAGTTATGTATATTAAGAGTGTGGATTTAAGGAAGCTAGAATAGTCTACCTAAAATGTGTAGGTAGGGAAGGGTTCAGCATATCATCGTTGTCATCATTATTGAAAAAGCTTACAAAACACTAGAGATCAACACCACTCTCTTTTTTCTTCAGAAAGACAGAAGGAAAAACATTCTCTTACTAGATAGGAGTTTCATTTCTTCCTGTAAGTATTTGTAGTTTAATTATAAAAATCTGGAAGAGCCAACCTGGCTTTCCCTGGCCCACTCTGAGTTCTGTAACAACCATACAATGAAGGCTCAAACAAGGCTGAGAAAGAAGAGTTCATTTCTCTTCTTGTCGGCAACAAGCCATAGCAGAGGACCCTTCAGCCGCTGTCACTGGATCTGAGCATCATCCAAAGTGCCTGTACCCACACACTCTATTTAAATCACCCACCAGTCTTGCCCCTGAAAAGTCATCAGTTTTCCAAGACACCATGATTTTCACCCTGAAGAACTGATAAGATGACTCACAGGAAAAAGTTGTCGAAGGACAAGCTATTAGCCTTCACTGAGTACTCGCTGGAAAATCAGCTTAAGCACTTGGAAGTCACCACCGAAGGGAAGAAGCAGGCATTGGCTGTCCTTCGTTACTTCTACATGGATATGTGTCAGTTGGTCTCTAGGCACAGAGTACTCTGCCGAATATCTTTAAAATACAGAGAATCCTCAAGGTTGTCTGAACATAAAAATGCACTTCCCAGGACTACGTTTTCTTCCTGGAACAAGGTATTGCAAGGCAGGGCCACAGGGAAAGAGATCTCTCTGCTATAGAGAACTAAGCTTTTACCAATGCAGCAGTTCATGGAGGGCCTTTTTAAATTTATTAATTTTACACACACACACACACACACACACACACACACACACACACACACACACATTTTTACCTAGAAACCCAGAAGTAAGTTACAATTTAAGGGCCAAAGGAAAATAGAAGAGAAGGAAGATAGAAAATTCTGTTCCACGTCAGTAACAGTTGTCAGACAAAGACAACCTTGCCAGCCTTTTCACAGTTGGGGCAAAGAGGGGCTTGTAAACCACTCAGCACAGGAACTCAATGGAAAAAGCTTGCACAGTTCCTAAGCCTGAGCACAGAATAATTTTCCCCCTGCTTTTCAGATGCCCGTGCTGTGTTGAGGGCTCCTTTATCACACTTAGCAGGCAGCCTCCCCATGCTGCCTTTGTTTTTGTATTGTGCTCCCTTGTCTGTATATGAGCACCGACATAGTCAAAAGCTCCCAGGGCTAAATGCAGGATCCAGGCAGGAGGACAAGGGAGCCCAGACAGTGGGAGTCCAAGGCCTTCTCCCCTCCAGCTATTAATTGAGACCACCTGTGGACACTAGCCTTTATAAAAACAAACACTGTGCTTACCTGGCCTTGGGTTTTGCAGCAATACTCTAAAACATGGGACTAGTTGTGACAGTCAATCGAGTCTAGTCATTTCTGCTGACTGCGTTAATTGAAGTAATCAGAATTTAAAAGCAGTATTTTGTTCATGAGCAGGTGAGCTGTTCTTGCAAGAACAATCGATAAATAAGAAATCACCATTAAATTCATATAAATTTCTATTACTATGAACACGAATTTCTCCAGTATATTAGCCTCTTCTCTTTTGGCAACCAGAGAAATCTCTCATTTCCCCAACTCCAGATTTCATCATCCACCCTGCCTTCAGATCTTTAGTTGGTAGACAACCTCTCATAGACAAATGTCCATCATTACTGGGAATCCATTATGCCACTTTAACATGGAGGAAGTTAATTTCCAAAGATGAGTCGCAATCTAACCAGAGGGAAACTTCATTTTCCTTGGGTTGGGACTGACAAGGAAGGTTTGGCAGGAAAACTCATCATAACAGTCTCAGGCATAGCTGTTCTGCTTTTAATGGGATTTCAAGAGAGACAGTTTCAACCCCATATGCTATGTGAAGGCTTGAAAGGAATCTTTAGTAATCAGAATACTCATTACTTGCCCCCTTCAGAGTTTCCGTTTTAATTTTCCCTTGCCTTTCATGTTAGGGGCGGGGGAAAGACAAAGTGGCAGGTAGATGAGAACACACTCTTTATGAGAAAGCTCTGTCTGCCACAATAATGGCACCTCCTTAAATATAGGTTGTTTTGGCCCCACAAAGCCTGTTCATGTTCATATGCAAAACACTTCTTTCCAGAAATCAGACTAACTTACTTTGAACTTGCCTTTCTATTAACCCTCTCCTACAGTCAGTCATAGATGGTGAGTTCTAGCCCATTAATGATATGGGTCAGACAGATCCACACAACTGATTCCCATTATTTTACACCTGGTGTCCAGTTCAGTGCCCTCAAGATAGAAGCTTGGAACTTCCAAATGAATGATTTTCCACAACCACCAAGTAAAGTATGCAATATTATCTGCATTTTGTTTTAAATAAACTAAGGTTCCCCCATCATTGCCAGTTTTAGTTTCATCACTAACCATTCAATTCCTACCTGTGTTATGCATTTACCAAGTTAGTGAAGTACAAGTTATCTCTACTGGGGTTATGTGTGAAGAAAGAAGGCTATTGGGACAGAGCCCAGAATTTCTATGTAACAGTGAATTCTGTGTTGTAAGGCAGAATTCCTCAGTTTCCCACAACTGGCCATACCTCACTAATTGAGTCTGATATTCCCAACAGCAACTACCATAGGGTTTTCCAGTCCCCATAGACCAGCCTCTTTCCAATTCCCCATACATCTTGTTCATTCTCATCTTCCTGCCATTGTTTCCACTCCCCTCATGGTTGGAGGTGCTTCAAGTATAGAGTCACTGGTATGGGCCATTGCACCTCATTTGCCTTCCCATCCAGCTCATGTGTTTTTCATTTTAATAAATATTTTAAGATGAAGTTTAACATAAGGCAGAAAAGTACACACATCATAAATGTACAGTTGTGTGAATTACCACAAAGAGAGCATGCTTGTGTAACCTTCTCTGAGATCAAGAATCAAGATATCATCAGCACCCCAGAGAGCCTCCCTCTTATCCCCACCCAGTTAAAAAGCCCCTCCTCTCCAAAGTTAGGCATTACTCTAACACTACAGATTAGTTTTGCATATTTTTGAGCTGTTATGTAAGTGGAGTCTGCAGAATACATTCTGTAGCATCTGGCTTCTTTTGCTCGCTATTATGTTTGTGAGACAGCCATCTTCTTGTTTATAGCTGCAGTTTGCTTTCATTGCTATATAATTGGCATTGCATGA
Organism: Murina feae; assembly: GCA_004026665.1. NCBI lineage: Eukaryota > Metazoa > Chordata > Mammalia > Chiroptera > Vespertilionidae > Murina > Murina feae. Next base: position 7,407 of record PVJC01014471.1, read on the forward strand.
ATATATTAAAATTTATTTACTCTACTATGGAGAAATCTTGGTTTTTTCTAGTTTGGCACCGTTACAATAATGCTACTATGTATATGCATCCATGTGTCTTTGGTTCGTACATGTACACACTTTTCTGGGTATTGTAATATCTGTTGTTAACCTATATACATATCTTGGAGTTTATCATTTCCTTGCACTCTGGCCCAACTTCCAACTGCTCACACCTGTGACTCTACCTCTGGCTACCAGAAGTACTAGGAAATTATCAACCTGGAATAAGTAATTATGGATCACCTTTCAGATGAGATCATTCTAGTGTTTTATTCTGGCTCTCAATGAACCCAGCATAAAGCTCCAGATACTCCCATAGATAAGTTACTTACTGATGCATGCCACTGCCTCTTTCCCATCCCAGTCTTAGACCCTCATTCCTCTACTTTTACTGTAGGTTATCTCCAAACTAGGGGCCCAGTGCACAACAATTTGTGCACTCGGGGGGGTCCCTCAGCCCACCCTGTGCCCTCTCGCAGGGGACGTCCACCTGCTGGCGTGCCTGGCCAGCCTGAGTGAGGGGCTGATGGCTGTTTGCAGGCTGACCAAGTCCCCCAGTGGGTACCCTCACCCCATTGGGGTGTTGCCAACCTGAGTGAGGGGCTGAGGGCCATTTTCAAGCTGCCCACAGTACCTTCAGGGTTCAGGTCCCTACTGGAGTGCCTGGCCAGCCTTGGTGAGGGGCTGAGGGCCATTTTCTGGCTGCCCACAGCTCCCATTGACCCAACGTCCCAGCAAGCCTGGCTAGAATAAGGTTTCTGAGGTTTATTTATCTTCTATAATTGAAACTTTGTTGCCCAGAAGCCTCCTGTTTGCTTCAGTTCTGTGGCTTCTATAATTGAAACATTGTTGCCTTGAGCAGAGACCCGGCAAGTCTAGACAGGCAGTTTCAACTCCATCGCTGGTGCAACAGAAGCCTCCTGTTTGCTCTAGCTCTATGGCTGCTGGCCACCATTTTGGCTGGATTAATTTGCATACAGTGGCTTTGATTGGCTGGTGGTCATGGCTTGGCTAGTGGGTGTGGCTTAGGTGTCTTGGAGTGCTGGTTAATTTTCATATCACTCTTTTATTAGATTAGATAAACTACTTGCATGTAAACTTTTGTCACAGGAACTGCTTTTGGGTAAACCCAAAGTATAACAATTTTCTTTTCTATTCATCACCCTTTAAGGGGTTACCCTAGAGATTACAAGATCAATCTTTAACTTATTAAAATGAAGCTAATACATATACATTGTAGACAACTCAAAGATCTTATGACATTTTAATTCCAGCTATCCTTTCTTTCTTTTGAGCTTTTATTGTCTTGTCTTAAATATGCTTTCAATCCAATGCTATATTTATTATACTTTGTATACATTTTTTTTTACCCACATATTTATTCTTTCTACTTGTTCTTTATTTCTCCTGTATTTCCACACTTCTGCTGGGATCAGTTTCCTTCTAATTGAAGAAGAGCTTTTATTATTTCTTTTAGTATGGTCTCCTGGTAATAATTTCTCTGTTTTTGTTAGTCTGAAATTAGCTTTACTTTATCTTCCTTTGGAGAATATTTTCACTGGATATAGAATTCTAAGTTAGCAGGAGTTTTTTCCAGCAGCATGTTAAAGTTGTCAATCATAGTCTTCTGGATTCCATTGTTTCTGTATGATATTATTTCTCAGAAGGTAATATTTATTTTTCTATCTGGCTGCTTTTAACATCTTCTCTTTGTGTTTAGTTTTCAACAATCTTACTATGATGTCCTTAGGCATGGGTATCCTATATTAATCCCACTTAGGGTTTTGAAGTAGTTCTCAGATCTTCCAGCTTGAAGTTCTGTAAGTTTTGGAAAAAATCTTAGCAATGGCTCTTCATATATTGCTTCTCACCCATTCTTTCTCACACAACTTTCTGTTCTAAATATTAGGCCTTTTCACCACATTTCATGTAACTTTTATGCATATTATTCTTCTTCTTATAATTCATCTTAACATTTTTTTACGTTTAAGTTGTGCCTAATCTGTTGTTAAACTCATATATAAGTTCTTAAATTCAATTACTATGGTTTTCAATTTTATAAATTCCACTTGACACCTTCATTTTTACTACTCTCTGGAAATTCATCATTTTGTTAATTTCTTGAACACAAGTTACTTAAATTTGCTAACTGAAATATGTGGGTTTTCTATGTGTGAATTAATTTTTGTTTGCTTGTTTGTGGTTTTTTTTGTTTGCTTTTTTTTTTTTAAATCCTCACCCTAAGGATATGTTTGTTTTTATTGAAAGGAGAGGGAGAGAGATATATGGATCAGTTGCTTCCCATATACTCCCTGACCGGGGATAGAACCCACAACCTGAATATGTGCTCTGACCAGAAATTGAATCAGCAATTTGGTCCATGGGATGAAGCTCCAACTAACTGAGCCACACCAGCCAGGGCTCTATGTGTGAATTTCTACAGTCTTTGGTCCTCTTGACTTTTGGGGGGCAAGTCATATTTTTCCATGCCTATTTTGGGGAGGTTTTGTTTGGGTTTGAATAACCATGATCACCTTATGGCTCTGGTTGATGTCCTATGCCTCCAGAGAGGATTTGCTTGTGCCAGCAATTAAAGTAGGAGCCTAAATCTTCATCAAGACTGAGACTGAGGTGATTTAGAGGGAATTTCAGGCCCTGTGAGAATTGGTCCATTTTCAGGTTGTCTTTACTCTGGAATGTATCCCATCAAGGGTCCCAGTGAAAAGCTTCAAGTACTTATGAGGGTTTTTCTCCCTCGGCAGATGCTTAATTTCATCGTTCTCTCAAAATCCCTCTCAGCTGCTACATGAGAGTTTGCAAAATGCAGTGCAAAATGTTATACCTGCATCTCTGAGGGATTTTGCCTCCAGGACCCTCAAGTCTTTGCTGTCTTAGAAACTTTCAATGCCTTTAACCAATAGTTTTTTTTAAAAAACAAATAGCATATATATATGTTGATTTTTTACAGAGAGGAAAGGAGAGGAATAGAGTTAGAAACATCGATGAGAGAGAAACATCGATCAGCTGCCTCCTGCACACCTCTCACTGGGGATGTGCCCACAACCAAGGTACATGCCCTTGACTGGAATCGAACCTGGGACCTTTCAGTCCACAGGCCAACGCTCTATCCACTGAGTCAAATCGGTCAGGGCTAACCAATAGTTTTTAAACCCAATTTTTCTTGTGGTGTGGGCAAGAGCATTGATCTAATTAATGCACGCTAGTCTGCCAGAGCCCAAACAGCTAGTTTCTGCCCAGCAAAAGCCAAACTTAAGTCATACCTCCTTTGAAGAGTCTTCATTATTACTCTGGCCAATGGTTCTCTTTCAACTGTGAACTGTAATGGCATGCTTAGCTTTGCTTCATGCATTTTAGTACATGATTTCATTCTCTTTTATTTTCCTCTGCTTGTTTATGAGAGTTACAGAATGAAACTACTGCAATAATACACAACAAAATAAATATATATGTATGCATTATAATATGATTAAAATTATGTCATCTATAGCACTGAAGAATTATGAACTGATATTCAACACACTTTTGAATTCCCCAAAAACCAAGGATCTAGCACTTATGTTGCTTTATATTCATTGATGAAGACCTTGGAATTACAACACACACACACACACACACACACACAAAATGTAGAAGTGGACTCAGCCCTATTCACCAATGTCAACTGATGGTTCTTGGCATCAATTCAACATCAACAGGAATTCCCAGTTTGGGGTACAGTGAAGAAGGAAACTTTATTCAGTGCAACCAGCTCTATTATGATACAGCACAGCTGTGAAATAGCTCAGTAGTGATACAGCTCAACTATGAAGCATGACTGTGAAACAGCACAGCTATTAGGTAAGAGGCCCTGGGCCAGGCTCCTCTCCAGGTAACAGCTCGCCCTGCACTGCTCTGCTCCAGTGCAACTTCTTTTGTGTTTTTCTTTCCATGTTTCAGCTCCAGCCTGGGAAACACAGTCTTCAGTCTTTATTGGAAAGGCAAATAGAGCTGCTCTGGTTGGTTGATGAAATGTTGATGGGGCTATCGCCGCACAGCCCCAGTGGGAGGGCTGTATTGGTTGAAATACATTTCCAGAAACTCCTTTATAAGGGCTGGCTCAGATGATAGTAACACTGTGCGGGAAGGGAGCTCAGTGCAGGAGGCAGATGGGCTTAATGCAGGATTTTCCTTGAAGTTTGTGTGAGAGGCTCCTGTGTTGAACGGCTGCCAGGCTGTTTTTGTTGTTGTTTGTTTGTTTGTTTGTTTAATCTGAGCCCAGGTAAGCCACCAGAAGCCCTTCTTGAAGCTCTAAAATAGGGTTCACACTGAAAGAGAGGTGTCATACAGTATACATAGTGTCCGATACTATTCCTGCCCATAGTAATCTACTTGATAAATAATAGTTCCTCATCTCTCTCCTTCCTTAGGAAATGACAGAGTTCTCCCACTTCCTCTCCTTCTCTTAGATATAGCAGCAAAAAACACAGAATCTACAGTTATCTTCACCTTAAATTATACACCCAGTAAGTGCAGTGAGGTAAAAACATTGAATTCTCCAACAGCTCTCCTGCCTGGAAAATGTGAACTATTGCAACCCAGTTTAGAGAATTAAGGGATTTTAGGTAAATCACAGGGGAGGCAACCTAGTCTGGTGATCAAATGCACGGTCTTTAGAACCAGAGAGAATTATCTTTCTTTATATTCAAGTCCGCAAAGTATGAAGTTGCTTTGGGGAAAGTACTTCACATCTCCAAATCTAATTTCCGCATCTGTAACCAAGGAGAGCAGTGCAACCTCACCAGATTGTTGGAATCATTTCATGGAAATTATTTATTCATGTGAAATGCTTACCACAGGGTCGAATTTTCAGGATTCTTTCTTGCTTCCTTACAATGGACATGCTCCCTGTCTAGCAATATTCCACTGGTGTTTAACTTCACATCATCTGACTAGACATGGAACAACAAGCTGAAGAACATGCTTTGGGTAGCTGTACTGATTTCACCTCAACTCTCACAGCAGGACATGCACACAGGGTCATGTTAAAGGTAAAATCCCTCATTTCTCTGTTTGTTTTTTTCCCACCTGTGTAATAAAACTATAAGCAAAATGTGCAGCCTCAGTATCTCTAAAGTCCCCAGGGAAATCTCAAATAGATTATTAAAAAGTACTCAGATGCCCCTGATCGTCAGAGCTTCACCCCCGTTGGCTTCCACCAAAGGTCTGGTGATGTTGGTGCCAAGAGAGCAAACTTCCCATGCTCTGGAAGGTTGAATTGCAAGGTGCCAAAAGACCCAGAATCCTTTGAGTCACTGGGCCAGGGCCTCTCTACATCCTGCGCAAAAACAAGGGGGCTGCCCCCTCTCTGTCTCCATGTCACTCTGTCTCCTGAGCACCTAGGTTAGCCCACTTGCCAGTGGAAGCAGCACCTTCCATTTCCTTCTGCATCCCCTTTCTCAGAGGGCAGTCAATCCCCTTGGGAAAACCATTCAGCAGGCAGAGCTCCATATACCCAGCCCCTCACACAGAACTAAACCGGGATCTGGTTTAGGGGGAAATATCTACATGTCTGAACTTGTCTACAGCTATTACCAAGAGAATGGAAATAGCAAGAAGAAAGTTGACACATGTGGGAAGGACAAGAAAGTAAACTGCATTTATCAAGCGCCTCCTTCATCTCCAGTCTTCCCTCTCCAGAGGCAGTATTCAGAAAGAAACTTTTAGCCTAGCCAAACAAACAGATAAACAAATAAGTGACCTGCTGTAAACAACCCCTATGAGTCCTCAGGCGTTCACAGCCACAGTTCAATCTGGACTAAGCTTAACCTGGCTCCGTAACTGGGTCACGGCCTTCCTTTCCTTCTGACCAAAGGTCTTCTCCAGGCCTCACCAAGCATTGAGTATCCCATTCCCTCTCCTGTGGAGAAAGGGAAAAGGAAAGCCCCCTGGGCTCATCAAGGTGGCCTCAGTGGACAGCTCCACCAGCCTCCCAGGGAGGAATCACAGGGCTGAAATGCTGGTGCAGAGAGAGCTGAGCCCTTTGCAATCGCCCCAGGCTGCAGTCATCTCAGAGTCTGAGCTGATAAGTGTGCTTTTCTTTCTGATAATACTGAGAGGTCAGTTCTATCATAGAATGGGAGACTACAAATAAAAATAGTTCAACAAGTTTTTACTATGTACTTAAAGGGAAAAATTCAGATAACTCAGGGACACTATGCACAAGGTGCAGCCCTTCCCCACTCCATGGCAAGAGAGCCTGGGGCGCTCCCAAGCTGGTGTTTGGGAGCAGAGTGTGGCATTCACAAAAGTAGACTCCCCGTTGGGGACAATTTGAGGAGAGTGTTTGGAGAAATCCCTCATGCAGTCAGAGAGCCTGACAAAAAGAAAAAAAGCTAAACTTTTGCTCCTCTTTCTCTAACCTGACTTTCCTTTTCTTTGATTCTCTTAATGAACTCAGTCCCCAGGATTGCAATAACAAAATGTTTTATACCCACCATCCTATAAGAACAAACTACTTTAGAGACATGTTCATACTACAGGGCATCACCTTAAGCCAAGATAAAACCTGAGGAGCATGAATTTCTTTTTTAAAAAAGAAATGAAAACATTTTTAAAGCTTCCCATCGGACTTCTAAAATGAAACTTTTCTCTTTATATTTTTCTTTGTTATTTTTTCAATTCATGGAAGTTAAAACTTTGAGCAAGCCTGACACTCACTAAAGCAGTTGACCATTCCACCATTGCTTTTTGGTGTCTTGCTAATTGGTTCAGTAGCTCTTTTGAGAAAAAGGGTATTAGAAAAGCCAGAATTATTAACCAGGGATCAAGAGCTGCCTGAGACCAGTTGAATCTCTTTGTATAGGCAGCACCATGGACTAGTCTTAGTTGGACTTACCCTGTGAAGGCAAAATTGGAAGCTGTGCCAGTCCATTGGGCTCACCAGGGAAGACAGTCAGCAATTCTACTGCAAAGCACTTGGTATCCAGTCCTGCAAAGTAAAGAGTCTATGGTTACTTTTCTGGTACTGTATGAAATAATGCAGTGTAATTTTCAGTAAATGTCTCTGGTACTTTGACATGAGGAACACTAAATAATACATTTAGTAAATGCATCAGGTACATTGGCATTAAAAACCATCTACTAGTAAATTAAATATTTTTTAAATATATGATAACATATTGCACATGCAGTTCTCAAAAGGGGTGATTTAAATTGGTATATTTAAATGTTAGACACACACATACATTTTCTTAGATATGTACAGCCTATCTCTGCAAGGACACATGAGAAACATGAAGATTCATAAGAAGTAGCAGGAGTTAGATTTATGTGTAACTATATACCATTTGGAAGCTTTTAAAACTTATATTATGTATGTGATTACACATCTAAGCTAATAAAAGAGAAATATTGAAATTGACCGTTTCTCCAGGATGCCTAAGCCACGCCCACCAGCCAATCAGAGTGGCTGTATGCAAATTAACCCAGCCAAGATGGAGGCCGGCAGTCACGGAACTAGAGTAAACAGCAGGTTTCCATTGCACCAGGAGTAAACTGTCTGCCTAGGCCGGCTGGGCCTCTCTCTGCTCCAGGCAACATTCTTTCAATTATAGAAGCCACAGAGCTGAAGCAAACAGGAGGCTTCGTTACCTGCCTAGGCCTTGGCTTAAAGCAACAGAGTATCAATTATAGAAGATAAATAAACCCTAGAAACCTGCTTCCAGCCAGCCTTGCTGGAACCTTGGGTGAATGGGAGCTGTGGGCAGTCTGAATGCCTGAAAACAGCCCTCAGCCCCGCACCCAGGCTGCCCAGGTACCCCAGTAGGCACTCAAACCCTGAAGGGACTGTGGGCAGCCTGAAAACGGCCCTCAACCCCACACCCAGGCTGCCCAGGCACCCCAGTAGGGACTTGAACCATGAATGGACTGTGGGCAGCCTGAAAACAGCCCTCAGCCCCTCACCGAGGCTAGCCACACCCCAATGTGGTAAGGGTCCACACTGGGGGGCTGGCTAGCCTGAAAACAGCCATCAACCCCTCACCCAGGCTGGCCAGGCATGCCAGCAGGTGGACATCCCCCGAGGAGTCCCATACTGTGAGAGGGCACAGGCCAGGCTGAGGGACTTCCCAAGTGCACAAATTTTTGTGCACCAGGCCCTTGGTTACATATAAATCAATAATATTTAACATAAAAGTTTTTAAATATCAAATGATACCAACTGGCTTAAAGGTTTAGTTAGTGATCTTCTAAACGTCTCTAAGCATGAAGATGAGGGGTTGGCATGCAGTAGAGGGAGTGCCACTGAATAAAGTCGGAGAATTCATTCACTCAATGGAATGAATGACTTACTCAAGCACCTTACTCAGCAGGGATGGGTGAGGCAAAATGAAAACTTACCAGATTAGCCAAAGATTCAGAGACTGAAATATCTATAGTAATATATATATAATAATAAAAGCATAATATGCTAATTAGACTGGACAACTGTCAAGATGACCATCCGGACAACCATCCAGGACCACGCTATGACATCCACTGGCGCCAGGCCAGCCAAGGCTGGTGCAATACAATTGGTCAGGGCCCAGCCATCGCCCCATGATCACCCCACAGAGGGAGACCCAAGCCACCAATCAGTGTGCTATCACAGATGGGTGGGGCCTCTCCCTATGAGGGAAACACGGGTCTCAGGCACCAGAGGGAAGCCAGTGCTGGCAGCGGGGAGAGGGAAGGCCTACTCTTGCACAAATTTCATGCATCAGGCCTCTAGTAGAAAATAAAACACAGTATTATAGGTGGTATAAGGGCCAGGAGTATGGCATGATATGTTCTCGTATAACTGGCTAACCTACTAATATTTTTTCTTGTTGCAAAGTAAATTCATTTTCCTAAGCCATGGATACCAATGAAAGGTGTTTTGGACCTATTGTGATCATTGGCGTGACAAAACACTGACAACTCCCACAGCTGCATGAACCTCTGCAGATGGTCTCAGAACCATCAGCCTGAGAACACCTGAGAGAGCATTGATTTTTTTACTCTGAAAGGCCAAGGTTTGAATTCTTTCTTTCTTGATGGGAGACTTTGAGCAAACTGCTGTATATCTAGGAGCATCACCTTCCTAACCTGAAAACTTGGAATGAAAGCTTTTGCATTGCAGCCTTGCTAACAGATCTGTGTGTGTGCGTGTAGCAGGGTGGGTGGGTGTGCGCGGTGGCATGTTACTATGCTGGCATGTAGAAGGAGCTCAGCGAATGGTGGTGCTTATGATCCTGGCTATCTTAACTAATAAAAGCGTAATATTGACATTAACCGTTTCTCCGAGATGGGGTGAGCCACACCCACCAGCCAATCAGAGCGGCTGTATGCAAATTAGCCCAGCCAACATGGCGGCTGCCACTCATGGACCTGAGTAAACGGCAGCTTCCATTGCGGCAGGAGTGAAAGTGAAACTGCGCCCACTCCGCTTAAACTGGCTCTAGCAAAACACACATTTGAAACATAATAACAATCATAGAATCCTCGGGAGCTGAAGGAAACAGCAGGCCTAAGAGTAACATTGTGTCATTATAGACACTGCAAGGTGAGGTGAAGCAGAGAGGAGGTTTTGTTACATGTCTAGGCCCCGGCTTAAAGAAACAGCATCAACTATAAAAGATAAACAATCCCCAGAAACCTGCATCCAGCCAGCCTTGCTGGGACATTGGGTCAATGGGAGCTGTGGGCAGCCTTAAAGCCTGAAAGCGCCAATCAACCTGTCACCCACGCTGGCCACAACCCAATGAGGTGAGGGATGTTCCTGGGGGGCTTGGCCAGCCTGGAGACAGCCATCAGCCCATCACCCAGGCTGGTCAGGCACGCCAGCAGGTGGACATGCCCTGAGGGGTCCCAGACTGTGAGAGGGCGCAGGCTGGGCTGAGGGACCTCCCGAGTGCACAGAGCGGCTGCAGGACGGAACAGCGCAGGACCCAGGACCCGTGAGTGGGAAAGAGGCGGCAGGGTTGGCGGCCTGCTTGCCAGCTGCCCAGGCCCTTTGAGGGGCACCGGAGAGCGGAAAAGAGGCAGCGGGGGGGGGGGGCCGGCCTGCTTGGCAGCTGCCCAGGCCCCTTGCAGGGCATCGGGGAGCGGGAAAGAGGCGGTGGGGGTCAGGGGCCTGCTTGGTGGCTTCCCAGGCCCTTTGTGGGGCACCAGGGAGTGGAAAAGCAAGGCAGCAGGGTACCAGTGAGTGGCAAAGAGGTAGCGGGGATGTCTTGGCCTGCTTGGTGGCTGCCCAAACCCCTTGGCGGCACTGGGGAGTGAGAAAGGAAGGCAGCAGGGGACTGGTGAGTGGGAAAGAGTCGGTGGCCTGCTTGGCGGCTCCCCAGGTCCCTTCTGGGGATCAGGGAGCAGGAAAAGGCTGGCATGACCATGAGGTGGGGTTTTCCCTGCTTTCTGGTGGCTGGAGGAAGATGGGCAGTAGGCAAGCTTGGGAGGCAGGCAGCACTCAGCCCTGGCCACAGCTCAAAAAAAGAGAACAACATGCAGGGGAGGGCAAGAGTTTGAGAGATCAACATAGAGGGGGTGCCTGCTCCAAGCCTGGGGGTAGGCCCCCAGCAGATAGACACACACAGGAGGACTGCTCCAAGCCTCAGATGTGGCTGGGGACAGGTCCCCAGTGGCCACACACACACACACACACACACACAAAAGGTGCCTGGCAGATTGGGGCCATCATAGGACATCCACTGAGGGGTTCCAGACTGTGAGAGGGGGCAGAATGGGCTGAGGGACCCCCACCCTCCACCCCATGCATGAATTTCGTGCACCGGGCCCCTAGTTAATAATAACAGCCATGAAGGATGTGGCATACAAATATTTGAGAATGACCTTTAACTTTTCACAAAATAAATAGATAGCTCATAAAGAATAAATGTAAACAGTACAAATAGGTAAATATCTGCTATCCTTATGAGCATAAATGTGCCTCTTCTTGGTTTATAGGGCCCATGATTATCTCTGTCAGCTGGGCTACTCAGATGAATGCACTATGGTGAAGAGAAGGCCTACTCTATGGAATTCAATCAATAAAATAAAGAACCTGGAAATGACAGCAGCCAGATTTTATTTGACTTGTTTATCTATGTGTCTCACTGCCATCTGCCCAGCCACACCTGAGGGTAACTCTGAGGCTCTTGCCTGGCTGCAGGGGAGCAGAGGTTTAGGGGAGGCAGGAAGAGGCAGGCCAGCCTCCAGCTGATGCAGAGGCAAGTGTGGCTGGTTGAAGGTCAGTCCAGATGTTGCAGGACTAAAGACCTGCTTCTTCCCCCCTGTCCCAGGTGGCCACAGAAGCCATTTTTGAGCAGAGGACAAAGCCCAGAACAGGACCAGACCATCCACTGTAGATCAAGATCTTCCTTATCTTAATAATGGGTCGAAACAGGGTCAAAATTTAATGAGGCTTAAGGTGCAAGGCTGAAGTGCTTTTAGGTTGGTAGGAGGAAGAAGACTTGGCCAGAGAACCAAGCTTGTGTCCAGGGCAGAACAGGCTTGGTATTTGGGCCATAAGCACGAACACAGGAGGCTAAAGGTGCTGTAGGCTAGCAGGGAGGTTTGACCAATGAAGGTTTGCTGCCAATGGTTGCCGGTAATGGGACTGATTGGGGTTTTCCTTGGCAGCCCTTCCACATGGAGACTGTAATTGTCCTAGAGAGGCCTGGCCTCCTGCTGAGGCAATGGTCACTTCACCTTAGAGGCCAGAGCAGCCATGTTGATTCGATCATGGAAAAGGAAGATATAAAAATACCTGATTAAAGTCAAATAAAATCCCAACTTCTAACCAGTCTACCAGATCCTACATGCATGGCTCCTGTCCACCTCTCTGACCTCGTCTTTGCTCTCTCCCCACTGGCAGGCATCTCTGCTTCCCGTTCAAGCAGAGCTCAGTCCCACCTCTGGACCTTGTTTTTGCTCACTGTTGTCTGGCTCACTCTTCCTCTGAGTATGAATGGCTCTCTCATCTTTCAGGCCTTGTCTCAGGTCCACCTTCTTAGAGAAACCCCATAAGGCCACCGCCTCCTGATGCCTCACTGACTTGTATCATGTTCTCTCACAACACTCTGACACCAAATGTGTGGGGGTTTTGCTTTTTGTTTTTCCCACCTCAATCAATTTTCCAATTCTGCAGATACTAACTGGGTGCCCTATAATTTAATTCAATTCAACACTGACTACCCAGAATTAGCATAGACCCTGTAACCCAACACCTAAGGGTCCGGGGCTGCCTGTCATTACTTGAGCTAATTAAGCAGAGACAGGGTTGAATCATATATGAGTGTTGATTCCAATACTGTGGGCACTATGAGAGAGCAGCAGATCATCTGCAAAAATCTGCTCTGCCCTCCTTATAAGCTAGCTCTTATATTGGGTAGAGGGGAAAAGATTATGTGGGAAAGGTGTCCTTATGTTTTTCTCCTCTGTTATCTTTGAGTTTCCCTAGAGAAACCTTTTCAAATACAGTCATACCCTAGCAGTTCTTTCCCTTGTGATTGCCTTGTTACACCAGAGTCCTGTGGACTTGGTGGTGAAGTGTGGGGGAGGGGAAGCATCCTGTAATCCGGTGATTAGAATCAGTCTTATAGTCTGCCTGAGGCCCTGGGCTATGACCCTCACCACTCCTCAGACTTCCAGCCCCCCCCCTCCTCCCCAGCTAAGACAGGATGGCTAGAGGAGGCTGGTGCTACCTTTATCCCTCACCCCTTGTTGGTTAGGCTTTGGTAAGACCCATTTCGGTTAGACTGGTAAAGGAGTATTCCTTGAGGGAAGACCTTTGTTAAAAAGAACAGGGTACTGTGGAGGCATTTCAAAATGATTACTTTTCCTCTCTCTCTGCAGGAAGGATGAGGGGATTTCTCTTTAATCTTTACCCTAAGAACCTGAAGCACCTTATTATCTTACCCTGTTTCATTTTCTTCACAGCACTATCACCCTCTAGATTAGAATCATTTTGTATATGTATTTGTAGGTGCATAAAACCTGTCCTTCATTTGAATATAAGCTTCAAGGGGGAAAAAACCTTGTCTGATTTGGTCCCTATCATATCTTCAGTACCTACATTAGTGCCTAACCTAATAAGTACCCAAAATACTGTGGAATGAGTGTTTGGAAATCTGGCTCCCTAAAATACTGAGGAGGAAACTGGTCTTGCAAGGCTTGTCAGGCCATAAAAACTGTGAACAATGCATTGCCCTGAGGGTGGGGGTTGGGAAGGGTTGTTATGCTGGTGCCAGGATGGACCATCTGATGTGGCCTGACAACTGGGGGCCTTATTGCAGGGCCATGAAGGGGGCAGGGGACATATCTGCAAGACAAAGACCCCAGCAGGATATATATTGACAGGCTCTCTGCATGCTTCTTCACTCTGATTTGGAGATTATCCCGAAGTCCACTAGTGTAAATAAACAGGTCCCTCCCTTTCCTAGGAAGCATGCTTGGCATTTCTTTGCTCTTCTGCAACACCACGACCTTGATCTTTACTGGCCTGAGATAGGATCTCCTTCTTTCTCTGTCAATGGCAATGATTGTTTCTTCATTGCCTTTGGGTCCAAATCTGGTCTCTAGCCCTTGGCCCATCCTCTTCCTCCATAGGTACACCACACACACACACACTCCCTCTCTGACCCTCCAGGGAAAGCTTTCCTGTGAGCTTTTAAAGTCTCTCTTCTCATGTGTCATCTCTTACCAGTCACACAGGAACCAGTGTTCTTATCCAATCTTAAAAACACATCCAGGAAAACAGAAGAGTCTGTCTTGAAATGAGGTGATCATTAATTCAGCACTTTCCTGTCTTATTTATTCCCATCCTCATGTGTAAGATGAGTAATGTTTGAATCAAATTGAAGCATGCAGCTTAGGAGGATGAGAAAGTATCAGCAATAATTAATATTCCTGTGTTTTTATAGAACAATTATTGATTGTCTAGAAGAATTTCGAGCTCAAGATAAGTCTATCATTAAACAGCCAGTTAAAAATTTTAAGAGATTCATTATTGCTCTTTAAAAATACAGTATGAAAGAAATGAGGTTGCATTTTCTATGCTATAAAATGAAAAGTTCTAATGATGATATATCCTCAATAAGCCTATACTGTGATTAAAAAGAAAATGAATATCACAGAAGAAAATATTGGCTAATATGAAATGAGAAAAGGGCAAGCTAGTTTAAAAATTCAGTAATGTTTTAGCAATTCAAACTACTAGTATCTTGTTAATATTTAGTCATCAGATAAATCTGAGTTTTTAAATCTCTGTAATTTGAACAGCGGTTGTATAGGCATTTCACTGTCATGCCTCTACGTGGCTCTTCAGCATCTGGTCTCCTCTTATCTTGAGCTTTTATTCTTTTTTAAAAAAAATATTTTATTGATTTTTTTACAGAGAGGAAGGGTAAGGGATAGAGAGTTAGAAATATCGATGAGAGAGAAATATTGATCAGCTGCCTCCTGCACACTCCCTACTGAGGATGTGCCCACAACCAAGGTTCATGCCCTTGACCGGAATCGAACCTGGGACCTTTCAGTCCATAGGCCGACACTCCATCCACTGGGCCAAATCAGGCAGCGTGAGCTTTTATTCTTTAACCCTCACTGTCTTCCACTCCCCTAGGCAGACTCACTCACTGTGGGCTATGAACTACAGTCCTTCATGAGCCCAGCTCCCTCAGCCGCACACCCCAGTCTTTCCGCACTGCTTTCTCGCCGGCTCTGCCAAACAGAGCTGCTCACCCCTCTTGCCTTCCCCCAAAGACACCTGAGATTTTCCCTTCTCTGCACCTGGGGTGCTCTTCTCTCCTCTTTCATGCTTCACAAAAGGATTCAAAGGTGGAGCTCAAAACCCACTTTCTCTGAGACAAAAGGTGAATAGTACCTGCCCTGTGCACCTGGCCGAGGCACTTGGTTTTCTAATGTGCCTGGAGGTCATGGCCTGGGCTTGCGTCTCTTTGTATCCTACTCCTTGCACATACAGCTGATAAGAAGCTAGGTCCATGACAACATTTTTATAAGAAACTGTGGTAGGAATACAACCACAATCCCCTCTTCTCTAGCCCTTGTCTGAAATCTGTCTATACTCTTATCATTCTCAAGTAATAACCCAAATACAGCTTCTTGCTGAGTGATATGACCACAGTGATCGCTGCTGTTTGTTCACTGAAAACCTGCTCTGTGTAAATGAATATGCATCCATTACCTTTCTGCAAAATGCCTCATGGGAATGGAGTGAGAGTTGTTTTTTTAATCATGATTTACCCATAAGAAAACAGGCCCAGAGAGATTAAGTAAATTGTTCAGATTCACACGGCAGAAAGAGAATTAAAAATCAGGTCTGCTGGAACTTCTTATATCAGTTCTTTTCAGATGCCCCACACTGTGGGAGCCCCTGATAGAGTAAAATCAGACTGACTCCCTGAAGTCCCAGTTGCTCAACCACCCCTTTTTGAACCAGCCAATAGGGATGCAGAGGAAATAACCCAGGTCTGACTGCATCCTGCCTCCTTGCACAACCAACCCTGACCCTTCCCTCGACCAATCACACATTACTTCACCCACTACTTCCAGACTCCCCTATAAATCCTTTGTTTTCCTGAAACTCGTGGTCTCTCCACCCCACTCTGCTGCTGCATCGGTGAGGGTGTGCAGGACGGGCCCGAGTTAACTTGAATAAAGGTTCTCATCTTTTTGCATCAGAGTCGGGCTCACTCGTGGTCTTTGGGGATCATGATATCTGGGCATTACATTAGATATCTAGGCATTACACTCATTACACATCCCGCATGGTTCAGGGTTCCTGTTCAGGGTTCAAATTCTGGAGAAGGCTGCACACAAAATGAAGAGAGAGAGACTAGAAGAAAATCAATTTAGAATAATGGAGATCAGGCGTGGCATCTTTCCCTCTAGTGGGTAAGATTGCCCACTCCTCTGGTCTTGCTCAAAGCTTTTATTAAGGCAATGGGGAAAACAACTATATCCTTATCCTTAGGGCATGAAATACCAACAACAAAGAGGCAAGAAGAATTTACATATCAGCAACAGAGGTGGAGGGCTGCTTTAACCATCAATGTCTCCATCTAAAGGATGGGTGAATAGCTCCCCCACTATTCAGGGCAATTAAGGTCGACCAGCCTTCAGGCACATTTCTCTACTAAGTGACAATGACTGGTCTCCAGCACAACACCTTCCTGCTCTTTCTATATTCTCAATGGTTTTCCATTTATAGAAACAGGAGTCCAAGTGGAGGGTTCAGCCAGAAGTAACAGACTCCTCTTCTTTCAAGATCATCATTCTGGTTTAAGGAATGTTGTTCAGAGAGACTGAAAGTTTGAAATCTAGAACAGCTCAAAATTTCAGGATCATATTCTAGAATATTCTGAGTGAAACAAGGATTTGAAGGTGAGTGATTTTTGTCTCCATGTTGACCTAAAGAGTGGTTCTCAACTGGAAGCACTTTTGCCCTTCAAGGGGCATTTGGAAATATCTGGAGACATTTGGGGTTGTTTCCATTCAGAGCATTGCTCACAGGCATCTAGTAGGCAGAGGCCAGGGAAGCTGCTCAACATTCTACAATGCACAGGATAGTCCCCTCCCCTGCAGAGGAGTATCCCATTCAGAAGTTTAGTAATGCCAAGTTGATAAATACTGGCCTAGTGGGAAGAGAGCTTTCACAGTCCGTCTCTCCAACCTGTGGGAGGCATCCCCAACCTCCCCCACAGCTGGCACTGTGGATACTGCAGAGTCACTGGCTTCTTCCAGCTTCAGGTGATGTCAGCTTTTGGTTTGGGGTCTGAGTAGAGGAGATAAGAGGAAATGTGAAGGCCATGCCTGATTTCTGTGCAGCCTGGAGAATAGAGTCTGGGCCACTCCTAGGATCGTGAGACCATGTCTGACTTCTGATATCTTTCAGAAGAGTTCCACCAGAACATGTGACTTTATAATTTAAAGCTCTCCTCTGTCATGTCTGTCATTCCCTACTCCCCCTTCCCCTCCCTCCATGCCCCACTCTCCTCTCCACTGAGTGCTCACCAGCCTGTTTAAACCTCTCTCTGGCCCATCAGTGTCTTCTGTCCTACATCCTTCCCAGCCTGTGCCAGCCCCACCCTTAGCTCCTTTCAGGGTCAGTTCAGGACTCACTTCATTTAGGAAGAGGCAGCAAGAAACAGAACTCACTCAGCCACAAAGGCCTAAAGAGCCCCGCTGAAGCCACCCTCCCTATAGCAATCACCTCACCTGTGTGATCTGGGGGTGTAAGGCCAGTGCCTGTGACCATTCAGTGTCAGAGTCAGGTTCACTGAGAGAATCCCCTGAAATGCTTCTCCCTCGAAAGGCCTCAGATGTTCTTAAGTCCCCTATTCTACTCATGGTCCTTATTCCAAGTCTGAATCACAGCAGAGAAAGGTGATGTCATTAAAGAAATTAGTGGAAAATAATACAGTATAAGCAAAATATCATTAAAATCATATTTAAGATAAGATATATGTATTTTTTAAATACATTCCTAGCAAATGAAACTCTTTTACCTTGAAGGTGCATGGAGAAAATGTCCTTGACTTAGCAGCTGTTAGTGGAGTGTTTACCTGTGAATGATAGGAATTTATATCTAAAAGATTTCAAGATCCTAGGGAACAGAACCTTAAATAATGTGTTGAGATGGTAACTTAAAAGATATCTGGAGCCTATGCAAACCCAGAGTCAGAAATTATATATCTCTTTCTCTTCTCATAAAACATCCTTCTACAATAGAATATTTCACCTTTCATCTAGAAGCATCTCTCTTCTCCTAGCCTCTGCCCCATAAACAACGGCAGTGACGGAGAAAAATTAAGTTAGTATCTGCATTGTGTGAGATGTGGTTCAGAGGACAATTACTTTCTCTAGCAGTTTTTAAATCAAAACAGTATCGTGTTTTCTCATGACTTAGGTCAAGGAGCCTTGTGTCACAACTCGAGTATTGTGGTAAGACAAAGTGTTGTTCTAGGAGCAGATAAAACCTTGCCATATCAAGGGTAAGTCAACTGCTCAGATAGTGGGGGTGGGGGAGGGGAGCACATCTTTATAAGTTGCGTGACTCTCAGAATCACATGGTGCCTAACTCACTTCCCAAGTCTTGGAGGGGCAGCCAGTTCATCCACAAGTATATGAAAGAGGGAGACAAGGTTGCAAAGGCTTTACCACCTATAAAGATGAGATAAGATGCAAATTTAGTAAAATTAAACAAATGTTGACAGAATACCTTCTACATGAGAGACATAGAATAAACTTAAAAATCTCACTGTAACACAGAGGAAACAGACGGGCAAGATAATATTTACCAATCTAATAAGCAACAAACTGAGTTAGCACAGATCGGAAAGTGAGATTATCTGGTGACAGCTGGAGTTGGTTGAGATGGCTTACTGAGAAGGTCATCCTTGAACTCGGGTTTTAAAGACTGAACAGGAATTCTCTGGCTAAACAAAGTAAGAGGGATAATCTAGGAAGAGATAACATTTGTCCACTCATATGACACCATGTATTTGTAGAAGGGGGTCATGGGAGAGTCTAGTCTTAGATCTTTAAAATGTTGAAAGGTATGAGCTTAGGAATCTTAAGGGATCAGCTGAATAAATTGATTTCTCAAGGAGAAAACGACCAGACAGGAGAAAGTGTTGTGACTATGCCTGGAGACAGATGATAAAGGCCAGTGTGTGTAGGAGGCACATCTGGACCAATAACAGGCTTGATAGTGAGATCTAAGCTCTATGAACAAGGCGTGTCCCAGAAATAGGATACAGGAGCAAAAGTACATGAAGGAATTTTGAAACATGATGCACAGACACTGTGAATGACACCAGAGTGGCACCAGTGTAGGGGACAAAATCAGTACAAAGTACAGCACTCTTTTGGCATTGAGAAATTTCATTCATCATGGAAGGAAAGTTACAAGAGCACTAGCAGAAACTGACATGCTCAGCAAGAGATGGAAGATGGCCATTGGACATGGAAATGCCCAGCCAGTGTCCAGCAGAAAATAATGGAATATGGACTAACATGTAGTGCCCAGAGGATACTGGCATAAGAGCAAAAGCAGCCTAATGCAGGCCCATCTGTCTAGAAATCCAGTATGATTCTCATAATATAGGGAGGACCAGTCAGGAACCTGCAGATCCTTCACGCAGGACGGTGAACATCTTTCAGTGGCATTAGAGTTAATGTTATGAATGGGATGACATCGATACCCGCAGGCTGCTGAGGTCTGTGGCAACTGCAGTTATGAATTTATTGAAGAGTGGAATAGAGCAATGTGACATTGTCTTGGCTCTCAGGTGGCAAGAAAACGGATATCAAAGGTTAGAAAGATGGGAGTTTGTGCTATGTAGAAGCAAAACACCTGTCAAACTTTTTTATATGGTGACTAGAGAGGAAGATGTGCCTACTCAGTCTACAGCGCTAAAAGAAGAGGCTGAAAAAACAGAGTGTTAGTAATAGGTGCTGATTTGGAAAGAACTGGCTGACTTGCAAGCAGAACTCAGAAAGCATAGATGACGAATACGTAAGGCTTTGCATGGTAGAAAAGCTGGCTGCTTCAGAACTCCTCAGGACTGAAGGGGCCCAGATCCAGTCGAAGGAGCCTGAGTGATCACTTAAAAGACAGCCACCTAGAAAAGGTATCTATACAGGAATACCTACATTGGACTTTGAGTAAAAGAGAAATAAAATTCCAAACACTAAGCAATGGAAATTTTTAATTAAAGTTAGTCTTGGTTCACAGACATTTAAAACCTCTTTAAAGTGATTAAAGTGGTTCAGTGTAAAGATCATATTAATTTATACCTGTCCCACACATAGTTTCAGATACTCTTAAGGTTGCAATATAAAGGGGCACCGAGGAGAGGGAGCAATGAAATAAATCAGTACCAAGTGTTACATCTGGTAATTCCTGAGCATGCTTACAGGCCCCTGAAATTGACTACAGGCAAATAGATCAGAAGGTGACCAAGCTCTGAAGAAACATTACTGCCAAACAGAAGTCTTTGACTGTTCCAGCGGTATAATAGCCGTTGGGACCTCTAGGTTGCCTGAGCAGAAGAAAGGAGTAAAAGCTATGTAGTCCCCAAGGAGGGCATGCCCCCCCAGCACCTTTCTCAGATGTGGCCCAGAAGATATGTACGTGAAAGCAAAAGAAACAGGTGGTCCATAAATGGACCCAGGGGCTAAGAATCATGGATAAGAGAGCAATATCTGGGCCTAATCAAGAAAATACCCCACCACCAACATAGGAGGCCTCCAAAATGCTTGAGATCCCATAACTTCTAAGATCATAGTGGTGCTGGGTCTTATATGTTTCTTTTTCCTAAATGAGTGCCTGTCCTGAGGTTACCCTGTCCCTGCTCCACCACTGAATACTGGATGTGGGGGGAGCAGGAAGGATAATTTGTGCTTTACCTCCCCGATTGCTTGGCCAAGATGTTTTAACAGCCACATCTGAACCTAATGAGGAGACTGCACATCACTCAGAAATCATGGACTCTGAGCTAGATACAGTGACTAGACAGGACTTTGGAGGAGCCTTTATGGAGAGGGAAGTAAATGTGTGCCATGTGGGGGAAGAAGGGAGCACATGGATATTTAATAATCAGAAGGGCTGAAGGTAGCAGGGTTGTCTCTGATGAACAGAAGTTTGTGAGTGGAGTGTTGGCTAGGAAAAAGGTTTTAAGGTCAGGACTATATTTCCCGCCTCCCCTTGCGTCTAAGTGAGACTATCTGACTACTTCTGGCCACTGGACTATGAGCAGAAATTATATGCCATCTTTCTAGTCTTTAGTGTGCTTCCCTTCCCGATACTGTTTTTTCTTTATATGGACAAATATTTGCAGCACCTCAGGACAGAAGGAGCCTAGATCCAATTGAAGGAGCCTGAGTGATCACTTAAAAGAGGGCCACCTAGAAAAGGAATCTATTCAGGAATACCTACATTGGACTTAGAGTAAAAGAGAAATAAATTCCATTGTAGTAAAGTCACTGGTTTTCCTGTTGTTACAGCAGCTAGTGTTAAATAGCCTAATACAACCAACATAAGTGAGTGCACAGAGCTAAGAAGTATCTCATTGTAGTTAACAAACTGAAATAGTTTACACTGTTAAAGCATAAGATTATCAGGAAGAAGTGGCAGGATGTCAGGCTTGACAAGTAGGCAAAGTAAAGATAAGTGTTTCTCAAAGTGTAGCCATGAGCATCTGTGTTCAAATCACTTGGGAGTCGAAAGCACTCCAATTGTGAGGGCTACACCCCAGACCTATAGAATCAGAATTTTTTTTAATTATCTTCATTGTTGAATGTATTACAGATGTTCCCCTATTTTTCTCCATTGATCCCTCCACCTAACACCTGCCCTGCGAGGCCTTCACTACCCTGTTGTCTGTGTCCATAGGTTATACTTATATTAAGGTGACCAGATTTTAACATTGGTAAAGCGGGACACCATTGACTGGGAGGGCTCTTTTTTATTATTATTACTTAAAATATTACAAAGAGTAGTACATTTGTCTCTTTCCAAAAATCAGGACTTTTTTAAAATGCCATGGGACGCGGGACAAATTGTTAAAAATCGGGACTGTCCCGCCAAAAGCAGGACGTCTGGTCACCGTAACTTATATGCATACAAGGACTTTGGTTGATCTCTTCCCACCCACCCTTACCTTCCCTTTGAGATTCATCAGAATGTTGCATGCTTCTATGCCTCTGGGTCTATTTTGTTCACCAGTTTATTTTGTTCATTAGATTCCACATATGAGCAAGATAATGTGATACTTGTCCTTCTCTGGCTTATTTTGCTTAGCATAATACTCTCCAGGATCCTCCATGCTGCCTTAAAGGGTAAGAGATCCTTATTTTTTACAGCTGCATAGTATTCCATGGTGTAAATGTACCACAGCTTTTTTTATCCATTGATCTACTTAGGGGCCCTTAAGCTATTTTCAGATCTTTGCTATTGTAAATTTTTCTGTGAACATATGGATGCATACATTCTTTCTGATTGGAGTTTGGGATTTCTTAGGATATCTTAGGATCACTGGGTCAAATTGCAGTTCCATATTTAATTTTTTGAGGAAACTCCAAAATGTTTTCCACAGTGACTGCACCAATCTGCATTCCCACCAGCAATGTAGCAGGGTTTCCTTTTTTCCACATTTTTGCCAGCACTTGTCATTTGTTGATTTATTGTTGGTAGCCATTCTGATAAACATGAGGTGATACATAATTGCCCTTTTAATTTTCATCTCTCTGATGATTTTTAACTTTGAGCATTTTTTCATATGTCTCTTAGCCATCTATGTGTCCACTTTGGAGAAGTACCTAAGATTTAGGTCCTTGGCCCATTTGTAATTGGATTATTTGTCTTCCTTTTGTTAAGTTGTATGAGTACTTTATATTGTGAATATTAAACCCTTATCAGATGTATCATTGGCAAATATGTTCTCCCATTGAGTGGGCTCCCTTTTTATTTTGTTGATGGTTTCTTTTGCTGTGCAGAAGTTTTTTATTTTGATGTAGTCCCATTTGTTCATTTTCTCCTGTGTTTCTCTTGCCCTAGGAGATTTATTAGCAAACATACTGCTGCCTGTGATTTCTTCTAGGCATTTTATAGTTTCACTATTTACATTTAAGACTTTTACCTATTTTGAGTTTATTCTTGTGAATTGTATAATCCTCACCCAAGGATATACTTTCATTGACATTTGAGATAGAGAAAGAGGAAGGGTAAGAGAGAAAGAGAGAGAGAGGTAAGCAAGAAACATCAATCAATTGCTCCCCATTCACTCCCTCATTGTGGACAGAACCCACATCTAGGTACATGCCCTGACCAGGAATCAAACTTGCAACTTTTTCTTGGTGTATGGGATGACACTCCAACCAACTGAGCCACTCAGCCAGGGAAGAATCTTTTAAGAGTAGGCCCACAAAGATACATTTTAAATAAGAATTCAGGTGATTTGAATGCACACATCAGGCTGAAAGCTACTGGACTGTATAGGGAAGGGAACTTGTGCACCATTTTATCTAACTTTACCACAGAAAATTGCAAACTGGGGAAAGGTCATAATTAGAGAAGCAAGATAATCATTTCTCAGTAGGGTGTTAACTCCATGAAAGCAAAGAGTTAGTTTTGTTCATTGCTATATCCTTAGTGTCTTTCATACTATCTGAAATTTAGATAAATTTCAATAAATATTTATTGAATAAATGAGTCAGATTTGAGTTCTAAAATGAGCATTGCACAGAAGTGTAGATAATGAGTTGGAGGGGATGATAATGGCTGTTGAGTGACCTGTGAGGTTATTAAAATTGTTGAGGTTGTTGAGGTGTGAGATGATGTATTTTTAACTAAAGCAATAGCAGTGAAAATAAGGAAAGGGTATAATTTTGAAATATATTTAGAAAAAATATATTTTAGAAAAAATAAATTGGCGTGTCTTAGTGACTAACTCAAATAAGTTGACAAGGGAAAAGAGAGAGTCTAGCAAGACTAATGTGTGTGTGTGTGTGTGTGTGTGTGTGTGTGATCTAATGAAACTGATGATACTGGTGTTATGATTAGGAACTTAAATCAGTTTTCAAGAGAACGTGATAAATTTTAGTGTTGAATACATTGAGTTTAAAATTCTGATGAAATAATCAGATATTCTGTACATGGCTGGTTGTATGTGTCAGGGACATATGAAAAAGAATTGGGCTGTAGATGCAGATTTGAGAGTTTGCATTCATTTATTGATTCATTCATTAAACCAGCACTTACTAAGTATCTGTCTTATTAGATGTCTTATTAGTGCATGAAATTCATGCACTGGGGGAGGAGGTGTCCCTCAGCCCAGCCTGCATCCTCTCCAATCTGGGACCCCTCAGGGGATGTCCGACTGCTGGATTAGTCCTGATTGGGCCTAAAATGGCAGTCGGACATCCCTCTCACAATCCAGGACTGCTGGCTCCCAAATGCTCACCTGCCTGCCTGCCTGATTGCCCCTAACCACTTCTGCCTGCCAGCCTGATCACCCACTAACCACTCTCCTGCAAGCTTGATCAATGTCTAACTGGTCCCCTGCTGGCCCGGTCATCCCCAACTGTCCTCCCATGCCAGCCCAGTCACTCCCAACTGCCCTCCCCTGCTTGCCTGATCACCCACAGCTGCCCTCCCTTGTTGGCCATCTTGTAGCTGTGGGCACCGCCATCTTTGAGGGCAGGACAGTCTATTAGCATATTCCCTCTTTATTGGCTGTGGGTGCCTTTGTGAAGGCATGAGGTTCAATTAGCATATTCTCTCTTTATTAAATAGGATAGGCTAAGAGTTAGACATAAAATGTGTTAGAATTTCATAAAGGACTAAAGAGTAGTTAGCTTTCAGGAAGACGTATTTACAGGCAGGTTGAGAGAAAGCTTTGCAGTTGGGGCCTTTAGAGAAACCACACCAGAGGGAGAAGCATCAGCATCAACAGGAGTCAGTTGCAGCATATTCAAGGAGAAGCCAGATTGCAATGGGTTGAGAAGTGAATGGGAGATGAGAAAGTAAGGATAGTGAGTTTAAGACAACTCTTTCAAGAACTATTGGTGAAAAGGAAAGAAGATAAGAAATGAAGAGCTAAAGGGAACATTAAAGAAGCCCAAAATTTTAACAGGAAAAGAGAGTTGAGCATATATTTGTGCAGAAGGCTAGGAAAGGTTGGAGTTATATGAAAGGGAGAGGTGAAAATTGATGAAGTGAAATCACAGAGAAGACCAAACAGGATGGAATAAGTTGACTGATAAACAAGAGGTGAAAGACCTCTTCTTGTGCACTTGGTGGAAGTGTACAGGTGGAGATTCCACCCAGAGAGGGGAGGGAGAGGGGAGGAAAGGAAAGGTGCCTAATGCATGTATAGTGAGCACTGTTAGGGGTTTTGGAGATGGAACCAACATGTAGTACTCTTTGGGTTTAAATGAGAAGGGGAAAAAAAGAACACTATATAGCTGTGACTGTTGTTGTTTTTAATTGGTTTAGAAAGGAGGAAGGGAAAGAGAGAAACATTGATTGGGAGGCTAAACCACAAAGCGATCCTTCCGTGCACAGGATGACACTCAACCACCTGAGCCTCACTGACCAGGGTAGAGCTGTAACTTTTAAAGAGAAGCTAAAGCCAGTCAATTGAACATGCCAAAAAAATGCATGATACCCCCAAATAAGATTAGTCTTTATAAAGATAGATTTGTTTCCAAATTAGAAGAACTCCATGGCATCCCAAGGGACTCTTAGCGACTGCCTGGACCATGACAGGCACTCAACAAATGGTTGTGTGAGGCTTGGGTCCTGTCAGTTACTCTACAACAACTTTTGTCTATTCCTAACAGCCATACATTTTTATTTATAATGAAAATAAAATCATAAAAACAAATGACTACCTGCTAAAATTAATAGCCAGTCATTTCAACAAACTAGCTTTTCATAAGAGAATAAAGAAGACCAATAAAGATGACCAAGTTTACATTCAGGAAACCTGCAACATGGTTCCATGCAATTGGGGGGAGGGGGGGGGGAAACAGGCAAGAATTCATGACACCATCTCAGGTTGCTCAGAGTGCTTTGCCGGCCTCTTTATATTCAGAAGAGATTCCTTTGGCTTTAGAGTAAGATTTAAATAATCTCCTAAAACAACATATGCTCGACTCAGAACTGTTACCAAACATATGTTCAGTATGCATAAGCCAGTGGCTATAATTTATGCAAGAGGAGAAGGCAGCATGCCTATTTATCTTTTTCATTCTCAGATTCCCTGCGGATCCAATATGAAAATTGTATAATTTCATCCTTCAGGTTCACCTGACTAGGTAATAGAAGTAGAGCTACAATAATGATTGCTACCACCAGCAGCGGCAGCATCACCATCACCATCATCCACAGCAGCAGTAGAAATAAGTGCCTCTCTGAAGAGCTAGTTGCTGTACCAGTCCTTGCACTTGGGAAGCTTATCAAGGTCAAGTGACATAACTGGAGGAAGAAAGAACATAGACTTGTGGATGGATAAGGCTGCTTCCCCAATTGGGTTGACTGAACCAATTCATAATGAGCCCAGAGGTTCTCAATTCTCACCGGATATTAAAATCTTCTGGGAAATCTTACAAACTTTAAGTTGGATAGTCCCTACACCAAATCAACTATATCAGAACCTGGAAGGGGGGAATGTGTTGGGGGATCCAAGCATCAGTATTTTTTAAAGCTTCTTGACTGTTTAAAAATTTAATTTTTATTTTGTGCCCTGGCTGGCATTGCTCAGTGGTTAGAGTGTTACCCATGCACTGAAGCGTTGCAAGATTAATTCCAGGTCAAGGGCAGGTGCCTGGATTGAAGATTCAATCCTCAGCCCCAGTCATAGAGCATGTGGGAGACAACCAATCAATATGTCTTTCTCACATCAATGTTTCTATCTCCCTGCCTCTCACTCCCATGTCCCATCCTGTATAATAAAAGGGTAATATGCAAATTGATCCTAAAGCAGAATGACTGGGAATGACTGGTTGCTATGACACACACTAACCGCCAGGGGGCAGACGCTCAATGCAGGAGCTGCCCCCTGGTGGTCAGTGCGCTCCCACAGGGGGAGCTCTGCTCAGCCCCAAGTCAGGCTGATGGCTACCAGCACAGCAGTGGTGGTGGGAGCCTCTCCCGCCTCAGCAGTGCTAAGGATGTCTGACTACAGCTTAGGCCTGCTCCCTGCTGGGAAGTGGACATCCCCCGAGGGCTCCCAGGCTGCCAGAGGGATGTCTGACTGCCACTCCCCAGGTTATCAGGCCTAAGCCAGCAGGTGAACATCCCTGAGGGGTCCCAAACTGCGAGATGGCACAGGCTGGCTGAGGATTCCCCCCCCCCCCACACACACACACAAGTGCACAAATTTTTGTGCACTGGGCCTCTAGTTTTACTATAAAACTCAATGGAAAATATATCTTCAGGTGAGAATTAACAACAAAAATTATTTTTATTTTGAGATAGTTATAGGTCCAAATGCAGTTTTAAGAAATAATACAGAGCCCTGGCCAGTGTGGCTTAGTTGACTGGAGCATCTTCTGTGCACTCAAGGGTCATAGTTAAATTCTTGTTCAGGACACATGCCCATGTTGCAGGACTGGTCCCCTAGTCAGGGTGCTACCATTCAATATTTCTCTTTCACATTAGCCTCTCTCTCTCTCTCTCTCTCTCTCTCTCTCTCTCTCTCTCTCTCTCTCCTTCCCTCCCTCCCACCCCCTCCTCTTTCTCTCAAATGATTTTTTTAAAGAAAGAATGCTGAGAGATTTTGTGTTCCCCTTTACCCGGTTTCCCTTGCTGGTAACATCTTGCAAAAATATAATACAATATCATGACCAGGATACTGATGCTGGTACAGTCAGACACAGAAGAGTTCATTACTACAAGGATTCTTCCTGTTGCCTTTTCATAGCCACAGCCATGTCTCTTTCATTTCTGCCCATCCTCAAACCCTAGCAATGGCTAACCTGTTCTCAATTCTTATTGTTTTGTCATTGCAAGGATTTTGTACAAGTGGAAACATACAGTATGTGACCATTTGGAATTAGCTTTTTAATTTTTTTTCACTCAGCATAATTCCTTGAGACTTCATCTAAATTGTGTTTGTTGACATTTTGGGTTTTTTTTGTTGTTGTTGCTAGTAGTGTTCTACAGTATGGATGTACCACAGTTTGTTTGAACAGCCACTGGTTGAAGGACATCTGGGTTGTTCCATGTTTTAGGCTACCTATCCTATATAATAAAAGGCTAATATGCAAATTGACCAAACTGCGGAACGACCGGTTGCTATGATGCACACTGACCACCATGGGGGAGACACTTAACAAAGAAGCTGCTCCCTGGTGGTCAGTGCACTCCCACAGGGGGAGCACTGCTCAGCCAGAAGCCTGGCTCATGGCTGGCAAGCTCAGTGGCCATGGCAGGAGCCTCTCCTGCCTCTACGGCAGTGCTAAGGATATCCAACTGATGGCTTAGTCAGATATCCCCCAAGGGCTCCTGGACTTTGAGAGGGCACAGGCTGGGCTAAGGGACACCCCCTCAAGAGACCCTCCCTGAGTGCACGAATTTCATGCACTGGGTCTCTAGTATATATATAAACCTAAGCAACTGTTAGGACCAACCGACTGGAATGACCAGTAGAACAATCGCTATGATGCGCACTGACCACCAGGGGGAAGACACTTATCGTAGGAGCTGTCCCCTGGTGGTCAGTGTGCTCCCACAGCTAACCTCCCATGCCCAACCAACCTCCTGTGGCCCCTTGTACCTGCCACCTGACCCCCCAATAGGCCCAAATTGGGCAGCTGGATGGCCAACCTCCTGGGGTACCTACCCCCAGCTGGTCAGCCCCTGATAGGCCTCGATCACCAGCCAGGCTGAGTAACCCCACCTGAGCACGAATTCTTGCACTGAGCCTCTAGTTATAAATAAATCACATATGACAGTTTGCGTACAGATTTTTGTGTGAAAATAAGTTTTTATGTCTTTGGGTAAATGCCCAAGAGTGCATTTGTGAGTCATATGGTAGTTGCATGTTTAATTTTATAAGAAACTGCAAAATTGTTTTTCAGTGTGACTATCTTATTACAGTCCCACCAGAAAATATGAGTGAGCCAGTTTCTCCACATCCTCCTAGCATTTGTTATTATCATGGCCACTGTATTTTATTTCAGCTATTCTGTGTATAGTAATAGCTCATTGTGGTTGAAATTTGCATTTACCTGATAGATAGTGATATTGCACATATTTTCATGTGTTTATGTGTTAACACAACCTCTTTTGTCTTTTGGCCATTTTCTAATTAGATTGTTTCTTTTTTAAATGGTAACTTTGGAGTTTTTAAAAAATATACTTAGTGACCAGCTTTTTATTGGATTACTAGAGGCCCAGTGCACAAAAATTTGTGCACTCGGAGGGTCCCTCAGCTCAGCCTGTGCCCTCTTGCAGTCTGGGACCCCTCGGGGGATATCCACCTGCTGGCATGCCTGGTCAGCCTGGTGGCTGTTTGAAGGCTGGCCAAGCCCCTCAATGGGGACCTTCACCCCATGGGGGTGTGGCCAGCCTTGGTGAGAGGCTGAGGGCTGTTTTCAGGCTGCCCACAGTCCCTTCAGGGTTCAGGTCTCTACTGGGGTGCCTGGGTGAGTGGCTGAGGGCTGTTTTCAGCTGCCAACAGCTCCCATTGACCCAACGTCCCCGCGAGGCTGGCTGGAATCAGGTTTTTGGGGTTTATTTATCTTCTATAACTGAAA
>PVJC01014472.1:0-36406 GCA_004026665.1 Murina feae
CTGTGTACGTGTTATCATGTATTATTGTGTTCTCCTTGTTGCTGCTGTTCTGGACTGAGGCCACTTCTGGATTCAGAAGACAGGAGCGCTGTGACTGGCCAGCTGTGTCCACTCCAGGCCTGGGACAGGGAGTGGCAACATTCCTTCTCTGTGGGAACGTGAGGTCGTTTGCATGTGATGAAAACAGGAAAGTTGCTGGTGGATCATTAGCTCTGAAGGAGAGAGGAAGAGCCTGGCCTGCTGTGCACAAAGCTGACTTGGTTGAAAGAGAAGAAATTGGAATTGGGGTTTTGAAGGTCAAGTAGGAGTTGGAGGGAGAGGCAGGAGGGAATTTTTCCTGTTTGGGGTCTGTGGACTGGAATTACATGTGGTAGGGCACTGCATGCGATGCAGGGATGCGAAGAGAGATGCACTTGGTGGCTGAGAATGTGGTAGAAGTGGTTATATTCTCAGGTCTCTCTGAAAACTTCCAGATAAAGATATATTGCAGCCTGGTTATAAGGTCTTATTTCTGGCAGAACCTTTTTCCTTTGCAGAGGGTGGAAAGGATGCAGCCTCTCAAGTCACAAATGATCAAATCGGGTCCCATATAGGGTTTAAAACTTGAATCCCAGTTCTGTAGTGAGAACAATGGTGTGCTACATTGTGTCCTATTTTCTCGAAGGGGATGGGGATTCTAACTTCTACCAGCTACTTCCCGAGGATGCTGGCGTTTATTTTAGTAGAGAAATTACTAGGTACTGAGTGAAAACTTGAATTTTCAGTGAAGCTGCATTCCTTTGGTGTTGCGTGTGAGTGTGTGGTTGGAGAACATGGAGTTGGGCATTCAGAAGGTATGACACACTAGGAACATGGGTGTGTTTAAAGGAACACAACTTCAGTACACCTTACTAAGCTGAAGTATCTCATAAAGGCAGTCATTACTGGAACACAGTTCTGGTTGGTGCTAATATTATTAGTCCCATTTTTGCACATGAGGGACCAAAATATCAAGACTCAGGAAGATCTTTAACTTGCCCAAGGTCTGTATTGGTCAAAGATGGCTCCATGAAAAACCACCTCCCATAGCTCAGTAACCTAAACAATAAGCATTTTTTACTTCTCATATGTTTTTAGGTCAGTTGGGTGGTTCTACTGATCTGAGCAAGGCTTGGTTGGCTAATCTTGACCTAGTTCAATCACACATCTCCTGGGTCAGCTCAGGGCTGAGAGGTCAAGGATGGCCCCACTCATGTGCCTGGCATTGCCTGCCTGTCAGCTGGGGCAATGAGGATGACTGGACTTAATCTTCTAGCAGGATATCCCAGGGTTGCCCTTCTGACAGTGGCAGGATCTGCACATGAGTAAGAGTGAGAAGAGGAGGAGGAGAAGGAAGAATAAGGGGGAAGAGGAGAATTTACTTCAAAGTCTCTTGGGGTCTAAGCTTGGAATTGGCACTGTCACTCCCTCCACATTCTGTGAGTCGGTCCAGTCACAGGGACAGCCCAGGTTCAAGGAGTGTGGAATCAGACTCTTCCTATTTAAAGTGGTCTCAAAGTCACATTGCAGAGGGCATGGGTATGGGGAGAAATGAAGACTCGCAGCCATTTTTTTTTTTTTTTCAATCAGTCAACTAGATGGTTCTATAAAGAGAACAAGAGTTAAACCCACCCTGAGAGTCACTCCAAAGCCCATGCTTTCACCCACTCTGCCATACTGATTTACACACTTGTTACTAGTACTGGGATTGCCGGAAAGCTTCTTCCTTCTGAGAAGGCTGCATCTCATAGTCTTTCATTGGAACCATGGCACAGAGGGTTGACTGTGAGCTCCAGTGACTCCAGTATAAGCAACCTGCTCACACTGATAGATCCTCCCCTATGTCTTTATATTTTCCTAAGAAAAAAACAACAACACAGCAATTGACAAGAATCCCTGGCGTCTAGCAGAGTTCTGTGTAGGAGGATATGTGACATTACATCAGGGCTCAGTAATCAGTGTAGGAAGGAGAGGCACATGAGTCCTTTCAGTTGATCTTTGGATTGAGAAACCATTTCATCAATCAATCTTGAACTTCACCCAGTGAACCAACCTGTCTCGAACCAAAGTA
The DNA here is from genome assembly GCA_004026665.1 of Murina feae. NCBI lineage: Eukaryota > Metazoa > Chordata > Mammalia > Chiroptera > Vespertilionidae > Murina > Murina feae. The sequence goes on from PVJC01014472.1 coordinate 2,090, forward strand.
CTTATGGGAAACAGAAGCAAACTATTACCAGAAAAACAACGCTCATTTCTACCCTGACGGTGGAACCAGCCTGTTAGGAAGCACAGGGAGGATGGTACAGACGCCTCCGCTCTGCAAAGCTAGGTTTCAGTCTGCAGGTGTTTTGTTCTGTTCAAGGCAATTTCACATTCATTATTTCCTTTGAGTTTTACAAACCCTCTTTTGAGGTACACAGTGTAGAAATGAAGATTCCCATATGACAGTTGAGGAAACTGAGGTATGGGAAAATGAAAGGAGATGCTCCATCTCTTATGATTAGAAATGAGCTGGAAAAAACTGAAATGTGTGATCTTACATCCTAATTGGTACATTTCTTTTCTGCTCACATCACCTGGGTATTGAGATGAGGAACCTGTTCTCACTTATTCTGGTGCCTGTGGAGGCAGCCAGGTGAAGAGCAGGCGGGCTAAAATACCAGCACAGAGAAGGTTTTGAACAGAGGTTGCAAAATAGCAATCTATAAGCCATATCTTCCCTGCAGATACTGTATTTGTGCCATATAACGTTTAAAAGAAAAAAACGGTTTGAAAATATTTTTAAAATGAGGACATTTCTTGTAAAAACCTGGGTTTTGTATTCTCTTGAAAACTAAGTTCCAAAAACACTGGGCTCCAGTTCTGTACATATGGTACCAATACGTGGAGTGCAGAAAAGGCAGCCCCTTGGGATGGCCATCCCTTCTCTAGTTTCCCACAGTCTCCACATGGCCAGGTACACCTTTATGGTGCCTGTCTGCCTCCCATAGGCATTTACTAGTACATATACAGCCTCTTTAATGAGTGATAGTTTTTAAAAAAAACAGAGAGAGAGAGAGAGAGAGAGAGAGAGAGAGAGAGAGAGAGAGAGAGAGAGAGAGAAGTAACCCCAGCTTGAGGTTTCATTGTATCTCCTTGGAAATACATTACCTCATTCTGTAGTTGAGAACAACTTCACCTTTGTGGATTCTGAGAAAGAATGGCCCATGGTGGCTAATTAGGCTCAAATTAAAGAAACAGACAAACAAACAACACAACAACAAGGAACAAAAATAAAACGGAGCCTAGGAGCCATTTCTACAAAGGGGTCTCTCACACAAACTGCACTTCATGGAGAAGCCTCTCCACTGGACTGCCTGCCTGCACTGTGTTTCTGTAGGCTGAGCCAGCCCTTACAAAGGAGTTCCCGGAATCCCATTTCAACCAATAGGACTGAGGCTTTCCCCATCCAGTTGTAGCTGCACAACTGCGACCAACCAGAGTGGCCCTATTCTGACTAATCAAACGGCAAGGACTTGTAGTCCTCATGAGTATGAGGATGGACCAATCAGCCACCAGGGGCAGGGACTTTTATCTATATAAGCCAGCTCCCCTGTGGCTTAGGGAGCACAGTTTCCCTTTCCATTGAAGCCTGAAGGCTGCATTTTCCTGAATAGAGCTAGACTGGTGCAGAGTGGAGCAGGGCAGAGCTGCCCAGCCGAGGAGGGGCCTGGCCCCAGGGCTGACTTACAGCCATGCTGATCTCACAGCAGTCCTGTATCACAATGGAGCTGTTTTGCACTGAAGAAAGTTGCCTTCATCACTACACCTCAGTTGGGGATTCCTGTTGGCATTGAATTGACACAAATGAGGCAAATGACTGTCGGTTGACACCTTTCATCTTAACATAAAGGTGCAGTATCTGGGAAAAGTCACTCCCCTATGAGTACCAGGCTCTGGGCTTTTTCATGCTGATCCTAATCCGTGGTATCAGGTGGGCTTCCTCTAAGACAGTGATTTTCAACCTTTTTCATCTGGTGGCACATGCAAACTAATTATTAAAATTCCTCAGCACACCAAAAGTATATATTTCATGCTGATATGGCAACAAAAATAAGTATAAATCTTGATTCTTTCAAACCAGTTGGCCATTGCTGTGTGGGCTGTTGTCATTTTTTTATTTGATAATCTAAGGGAAAACAGGTCAGTGCCCCTGACTAAATAGTCAAGTGTTGCATGTTTTAAACATTCTTGGGGCACCTGGGTTGGTGCTGTAAGAGATAATTCCTGACTGGGTCTTGAGAGGCATGAAAGTTAACTGGGTGGAGACTAAAGGTAAAGAAATGGCAGATAGACAGTATTTGCTCAGAATTACTTAAAATAAACCATTGTGTGAGAGAAATCCAAGGCTGCCCTTTTGGTGGAAGAAAAGAGAGGCAGGAATTAAGATCTGCAAGGTAAGTGGTGTGGATGTCATAGAGAGTGACAATTATTTTATAGGCAATGGGATGAGTTAAGTGTATTAAGCAGAAGATGGATTTAGCCACAGGATGCCATGGTAATATTTGCATTTTAAATAGATTATCTGGTGGCCATATAAAGGATGGATTTAATGGCAGGTGAAACTGGAAGCAAGGAGACCGTATCAGAACCTACTGAAAAAAAAGCCAAGTAAGAGATCATGAGGGACTCATTTTGAGAAATCCTGAGGGAAGTAAGACCAGGAAATTTAGAGATATATTATTGTGACACTTATTGAATGCTAATTGTGTGCAGAATGCTATGGGAGAAATTAACTATCTGGTCCAACTTTCACTGTAATGCTTTAATCTGCTTTATAACCATCCCAGTAAGGGTTCTCCAGTCTCTGATTGGATACTACTTAATGACAGGGAATAAACTCCCTCAGGCCCTAGTCAATTCCCATTTTAATTATTAGAAATTACTTCCTTGCCCTGGTGGGTGTGGCTCGGTTGGAGCGTGGTCCTGTGCACCAAAAGGTTGCTGCTTCGATTCCTGGTCAGGGCACGTACCCAGGTTTTGGGTCCCACCCCCCACCCCCACCCGTACAGGGCATGCATGGAAGGCAACCGATGGATGTTTCTCTCTCACATCAATTGTTTCTTTCTCTGTCCCTCTCTCTCTAAAATCAACAAAATAAATCCTCAGGTGAGGATTAAAAAAAATAAACACTCTCTTTATATATTGCTTCCTTACATGGAGTCAAAGTGGTCCCCCCTCTCAGAACTTCTGCTTCTGCCCTTTGGAGCTGCAGTGACAAAGCTTAATCCCTGTTTTGCATGACAGCCTTTCAGGTATTTGATGACAGGAATCATGTTTCTCAAAAATCCTCTTCTTTTCAGTTAAAAAAAAAAGAATTCCTTACTTCTTTGTAGAAGTCATCATCCGCCCCTAGTACACAGCACGTTTAAATTCTACCCACTGTTTACGGTCCAGGCTGTCACCAGAATGTCTTCAGGTGGTGTAACTATGAGTGGTCTCAGCTTCCCAAGAGCTTCTTCAGTGTAACACTCAGAATTTCACTGTCTTTCTGAGCAGCCTGACCAGCACGCATTTAAACAAGGTTCCCTTTTCTTCCACCTTTTCCATTTCAGGAGACAGTGTCCTGACTGATGCACATGCCCATGAGAAAGGTCAGAAGGTTCAGTGGGGACAGAACTGTAGAGCAGGAGAGCTCAAGGTCAGGCCTGGGACCAGCAGCATCAGCATCCTCTGAGTGCATATTCAAAATGCACATTCTCAGGCCCTACCCAATCTGGTTCAGAATCTGTATTTTCAAGGTGATTCTTACAGAGGCCAAAGTATGAGATGCATTTTTGTTGTTTACCTGAGGATATTTTTCCATTGATTTTTAGAGAGAGTGGAAGGAAGGGGCAGAGACACAGAGAAACATCCACCGGAGAAAGACACATTGATTGGTTGCCTCCCACACAGCCCTGGGAGGAGCCTGCAACTCAGGTATGTGTCCTTGAACCCAGGACCTTTCAGTCCATAGGCCAACACTCTATCCACTGAGCCAAACTGGCTATGATTGTGCAGTGCATTTTTATATGACTCTGCACCTCGAGAGCTTTTAAAAGCCCAGTCACTTAGCTTTCAGCAAAATCCTGCTCCTCCTTATATATTGGTGCTAAAGCCACCTTTCTGAGACCATGGTCAGTGTCAGCATAATATGCATATTTTTAAATGCCAGGGGAGGGAGCCTTGATTAGGCTAATTGAGTTTTACATTCAAGCAGTTGTGAGAACAATTAAAAAAATGGAAAGGGGGAGAAAAAAGAGAAATAAAACAAAACAAAACAATATGCCTTTGGTCAATCCATTACAAGGAGGACTGAGCCGCTGACCTTTTCATTCTGCTCGTGCTGTGTGCGTAGCAACTCCGTAACCTTTTCCAGCTGGAATAGAAAGTTCAATTAAGTTTGTTGGCTCAGAAATCTGCCCATGTCCTGGAGAGCAGATTAGGCACTTAGGGGCTGCAATTATCCATCTGCTGCCTCTGCAGAACTGAAAGGAATGCACACGTGCTATACCTATCCCTGGGCATATGAGGAGGTATACAGAGTATCTGTATGCATGTGCACACGCTCGGGAGCAACAGAGCGGTGAGGGCTGCAGCGGAGAAATTCACTCCTTTCCAAAGTTGGGTTCTGTGTGCAGTGCTGGGGGTGATTGTCAGTTAGATGAGAGCCTGAGAGTTGGCCACCACATTCATCCTCCTATGCTTTCTTCCTAGCTGGGTCTTCTTACCTGCATCTCCATCCTCACCCAGATTTGAGGGCAGAGCCTTTGAAGAAGCTGCTTTCCATATTTAGGTGATGAAATCTCAAGGTTGTCTTGGTTAGGGGAAGGGATATATGTAGTGGCTAAGACTAGCAGCTGTGGGAACTGTGTCTGAATCTAGAGAAGGTGTGTATATTTGAACAGTTCCCTTGAACTCTTTGAGCTTTCGTTTCCTCATCTGTAAAATGGAGATAATACTACTAAGTGCATACAGTGGTTGTGAAGATTCAACAAGACAGCATGCTTAGTTGTCTGGCACATCTATCTATAGATATAAAAGCTCAGCAACCCCAACAGTGGAACAACTGGTGGCACACTGCAGCAGCCAACCAGCCTGATCCAGCCCCATCACTCCCACCCACACTAACACCCCACCCCACCCCCACTGGCCCTGCCCCTGATTAGCCCCCAACACCCTGATTGGGGCTGGGCTGACAGAGCAACCACCTGCGGCTCCTCCCCCCTCCCCACCAGCCCACCCAATGGGCACCCATTGGGGTAGGCCATCTGGACCCCACCTGTGCACAAATTCATGCACTGGGCCTCTAGTAGTTTATATTTAATAAAGGGCAGCTGTGGTTTTGGTGCCTGTGTCTTTGCATTTTCTCTGTGGTACCTGTGGCCTGGGTTTGGAAACCAGGCCATCCAATTGCCTAGTGAATTAATTTCCATCCTATCCCACTTCCCCTACCATGTAAGCAGGGGGCAAAGTCTGGGTATGGTGGTCTTGTCACGATTTTACCCCCTGTGTACGGTTCCCAACACATAGTAGGTGGTTAATACATTTTTATTAAATAAATCAATGCATTTATTTAAACTTTTCCACCCTAGCACACACCTCTGACAAGGGCCTAGTATTTGAAATTGCTATTAAGGTCTTAAGCTCATTCAAGAAATCAATTCATGTGGAATTTATTCTTGCTTATGACAGTAAAATGCAAAGACCTTTTACCAGTTGTTGTTATTTCCGTTTAGTCCCTAGTGAATTCTACTGACCATGCATGCTAAAGGCCTCACTCAATTCAGCCTACATTAGTGAAAATTGACTTTGGTGTCAGGCAGAAATGGGTTTGAATTTCTACCCTTACAACTAATTGTATGAATTTAGGAATTTATTTGACATTTTTGATGCTCCTAATTTCTCTGTTTATTAAGTAAGTATAATAATCCATGCCCTATGGAATCTTCTGAAAGATTATGCTAGACAATGATCACAAAATAGCCCAATGTTTATCTTAATAATGACTCCAATAGCTTAAAGTTTATACAACAGTTAGAAATATAAGTTTTAGCATAACACTTTGCTCTTTCTTGATAACTGTCTATGTTACTGGATGATGTAATTTTTGCTTAATCCCTAGTATTCAAGTTGTAGTCTGATCTAAATGTACTTTTTAAGGTAACTAGGAAAAATCATTAGACTTTTTAAAAAATTTAAGTTGACTTTTATTAAAATCAACATAATTGATTTATTGAGTCTTTAAGAAGAAAAAATATAAAAATTTGTCCTCTATGGTTATTCTAGTTGTTAATGTATTCATTGACTTGTTTTTGGTCATTGGATGAAACAACAAAGTTAAAAATTTTTTGTTTGAAGAGATAACTGCCATTTAGGAAATCTAAGCTGTTTGTGCCAGAAATCTATTTATTTTAAAAAATCTAGTGCCAGTGAACTGGTTGCCTCTGACTCCACAGAAAGGAGCTTTACACACACATCAGGGACTTTACTTACATGACCCTGGAGTATGTCCCCATTTTAAAGACAAGGTGACAGAAGGTCAGAGAAAAGACCTAGCTTGGCCAGGAAGCAGTGCAGCAAGAATCAGATCCAATTCTGTGTTAGCATTAGCAGGTGCTCTTTCCACTCTGAGTCCTTTCCCTGCCTGTTCCTGCCAGGAAGAGACAGGCAAAGCAATATCGAGCAATATAGTGAGCGATCGCAGCAGGAAAATTCATTTCCAGTTGCTTTAGTCATCCCTGTCAGACTCCACAGCCCGACATGGATTAGCGGCCTGTCCACTTCCTCCTCTGAGAGGAACCACCAGTCATGCTCTTCCGTGATCAGGGTGGCACCCCAGAGCCTCTGCCAGTCCCGCCATCAGACAGGACGTGCCTGGGAAGGAGAATTTGCAGCCGACTGCTCTGCCATTCAGGTCCCCATCTGTGTCAATTGAGTAATTTATGGATGCACTTTTTCCTGCACTAAAAAGGAGATGCACAGGGCCTTTGGAATTAATCCAATCTCTTTCAAGGGAATACATTTGAGGAAATTATTGTTAATGCATCTGAGTAAGAGGTGCTCAACCCCGACAAATATTTCATGCAATTATAGCAAAGATGAGACAGTGACAACCAGTGACCATCAATCATCCCCCAGATCAATAATAACCATGGAACATGCAATCAAACCTCATCAACACCCGGTGATTAAGGAACAGGGCCTCTCTTCTTTGCTCTCAGGGTCATTGTCCCTTGAAAGGATTGGCTCAGTGTCCTCAAGACAGCACACAATACAGATACAAGCATAAAAATATGGGCTTTGGAAACTAGCAGACCTGGGCCAGGTCCTATAAATACTTGCTTGTCAATCTTGGATGAAATTATATTTTAATAATTAACATGCACCGCATGCTTTTGGGGGCATCACTCAGTGTACTAAGCATTTCATCTGTATTATCTCATTTAGTCTTATGTGTGAAGTTTGCACCATATACCCTCTCTATGGTGAGAAAAAACTGTAGAAAGATGGGTTGGCTTGCTCAAAATCACATTCACAGCAAGTGACAGCTGCGACTCAGTCCTGGCTGACCAAAGCTTTACTAACTTTCGAAGTGGCCCCACATTTAAATTTACCTGAGGAGCTTTTTAACATAATCAAAAACTGGGCCTCACCTACTCCATAGCACCTGAGTCATAATCTTTGGAGGTGAGGAATAAGCATGCATTATTTTATTAATTTTTTTATTTTTATTAGTCCTCACCAGAAGTTTTTTACATTTGCTTTTTGGAGAGAGTAGAAGGGATGGGGGAGACACACAGAGAGAAACATCGATGTGAGAGAGACACATCCATTGGTTGCCTCCAGGACGCACCCTACTTAGAGCTAAAGATTGAACCTGCAAATCAGGTACATGCTCTTGATCGGAATCAAACCCGGGACCCTTCAGTCTGTGGATAGACATTCGATCCACTAAGCCAAACCAACTAGGGGAAACATGCATTGTTTTAAGTAAACATTTTGATAAATGATAGTAGACATCCAGGAAAGTGAACAATGGAGTATAGCACAGTGTGTGTTCAAAGTAAACACAGAATGCAGCTCCCAAAAGCTTCATGGCGCCCCTTTCTAGTTGCTACTACCACATTCTGCCCAAGAATAATGGTTATTTTTACTTTAAAAAGCAGAGACTCATTTTTCCTGTTTTTGAACTTCATATAAATGGATTCGTATAGTTGACATGCTTCTGTATCCAGCTTCACATTACATTTGTAAGATTCATCGATACTGTGGAGGATATTATTATTTTTCCCATTCTTGTGGCTGTAGAGTAGTCCATTGTGAGAATATACTGCAATGCATTTAACCAATCTGCTGTGGATGTGCATCTTTGACATTCTTGGATATTGCAAGCGATGCTGCTGCTAACATTCTTGCATAAATCTTTGGTTAGCAAAAGTGAGTGCCTTTCTGTTGAGGATCTCCCTAGGAGTGGAACTGCTGGGTCATAGGTATGCTCTGCTCAGCCCTCGTAGATCCAGGCCTGCATTGTCGTTGTTTTAAATAGCTCTCAGGTGATCCTGAAAATGCAGTGAGGGTTTGAGAGACCCTGCCACACACTGTATCATCTCCCTTATTTAGAGCTTAATAGTTGTTGCTTTCTGGAACAACAGAATAAAGTCATAATGAAGTCCTAGATAGAGAGAGACAGTTTCTCTTCCTCCCTGTAATTCTTCCTCCCTGTAATCCTCCATCCCATTCCCCTGAACCAGGGCATTCCAACTTTTTCATGTCTCAGCCTCAAAGGCTGGCTGGTCCTGGAAGAAGAAAGAGCCTGAATGCCTGTACCTCTTACTCTTAGAAACAGGAATATTTAGCCATTGAAAAGAAGAGAATAATAGAATTGTATAATTTTTGGCACTAAATTTCTTAGTCGCCAAAGACCCACACAAGGAACTAATGATGTTAAGGATAATCAACACATAAAACCATAGCAGCACACAACCTGGTGCTCCTGTTATTATGACTATGATTATTGTTATTATCAGTAGCAGCAACAACAGTGAAGCAAAAATATGCTGTGGCTGTGGGTTCTGCATGAGACAGATCTGTTCACTCATTTTTGAATACGCACAGTGTGCACCATGGGCCAGGCTTCGCATATGGCATGATATACACTGGGAGGACCACACCACGTTGACCTGTTTTGAAGACACTCCCTAGTGGGCGAAGACTGCTGCATCTCTGAGCTTATCTATCCAGGCATGGTCTGTGTGGTGTGTGGGGGGCACTTAAAGAGGTGGGTGTTTTAGAGGAACCCCATCCCTGCTGTACTAGGAATGTAGGAAAGAAGGTACCTCCTGAGGGTGCACCAAAAGCTTTATTTTATCATACCTGAAGGAATCTGTATACAGAGACCTCCTCCTCAGAAACTACTTTAGTTGAGGTGATGTTAGTCTTGAATGAGAGAGAATAACTCAATTTGGCTCAAGAAGAAAAGGTTGGAAAACATTGTGATTGATTGAGAGGTTTTACATGTACAGCAATGTCGGCAGAACTGAACCACGGGCAGGGAAGTGGGCAGCTCCAGTGATGGATGGATGCGTCTGTTTTGGTCTCTTTGATCTGTCTGCTTGCTTTTAGCTCTGACTACCTGTCGCTCTCTCTCTCTCACTCTTTCTTCTTTCTCTCCATTTCACAAGTCCTCTTTATCTCTGGCCTTAGTTCTTTCCTCTTCTCTGCCTTCCATATTCCTCTGCTCACTCACAGTTTCTGTTTCTCAGAAGTTCAGCTTGCATGGGCCTTTGGTTTGGCATGGTTCTTAAATATCTCAACTCAGACTCAGGGTCTTTGGGGCCTTGTGTGTTTATAATTTTATTCTCTGTCTCTTTATTCAAGCTCCCAAGAGCATTTGATTGGCTCAATTAATATTTTACGCTAGCCACTGGAACCACAGGTTGATCTCCAGTGTATAGAATAGCGTCCCCTTGTCTGGTTGAGCTTTGACCCATGAACCAGGAGGTCATCGGTTCAGTTCCCAGTCAGGGCACATGTCAGGGTTGTGGGCCCGATCTCCATTAGGGGGCTGTGTGGGAGGCATCCAGTCAATGTTTTTCTCTCATTGCTGTTTCTACTGCTCTCTCCCTCTCTCTTATTCTCTCTCTAAAATCATTAAAAACATATTTTTAAAAAGCCCATTACCATTTAGAATAGTATTCCCTGAGTTAGGGGCTCAACTCTGATGCAATCAACTGTAGTTAGGATAACAGGATTACCTGATCTAATGCTCAAACTATTCAACTTTAATGTGGAAAATTCTCTTAAGAGGATGTGTTGAGTACAACAATCAAATATGGTAATAAACCTCCTAAGCTTCAGAGTCGTGACATCTGAAATTTTCTGGGTTTGACCAGAAGCTCCTGGGGGCCAGAAATTCTGACTTAGGCCTCGTTTAGTACTCAGAAACTGATTCATAAGGCTCAATAGCATTTTTTAGAGTGAATGAATTCACCTCTCTATATTCTATAACAAATCTCATTTTCATTCATGCTCCAAGTCATGGGGTTTCACTCCTTCACTTGATCATTCATTAAAAAAATATTTACAGAGCATATACTTTTGTGGCAGACACTGTTTTATATACCTGAGACTTGACAATGAATAAAATAGGCATAATCCCTGCCTTTGCAGAGCATACTCATACATATTAAGAAGAAGAATAAAGTAAAGTGATAGGATGGTTATGAGAGAGTATTTTAGACAAGGTGGTCTGGGAATTCCGGTTTGAAGAAGTAACACTGAGTAGTTAATTGAATAAAATGAGGAACTAAAGTTTCCACAAACCTAAGAAAATATTTTTCTAGAGGAAAGATTTTTTTTCATTCAGAAAGAGCAAGCAACGTATGCAAAGCCCTAAGGTGACCATTAGCTCTGTTAAATTTGTAGGACAGCAAGATGGTGGGATGGCCAGCCTTCAAGATGGTCCCCAACGATCTTTGCCTCAGGGTATTTCTTTCCTTATATAGTTTCTTTGCACACTGATTCAGAACTGATCTGTGTGACCAATGGAGTATGTCAGAGGTAATACTGTGACATCTAACTAGGTAATAAGCACATTGGCAGTTGTGTGTTGGCCTCTTGGATCACCTACTCTGGGGTAGTCATCTGCTGTGTCATGGGGACACACAAGGGCACTGTAGAGTAGCTCATGTGGAGAAGAACTAAGGCCTTCCGCCATCTTGACAGTCGATTCCTAGCCCCAGTCAAGCCTTCAGATGACATTAGCCTTAGCAGACATCTTTGTTGTAATTTCCTGGCACCCTAAGTCAGAATAGTCCAGCTAATCTGTTCCCAAGCTTCTGACCTACAGAAACGGTGAGACATTATGTCTTTACTGTTGCTTTAAGCCTCTGAATTTTGGGATAATTTGTTAAGCGGCAACAGATGAATTTTACATTTGGCCAGTGAGTTTAGAGTGGACTGAGCAATGGAGAAATGCTGTAGATTAGGTCAGAGAAGGAGCACAAGGTGATAGCATATAAGATTTTATAGTTTATGATTAGGGATTCAAATTTATTCTGAATTTTATGGAAAACCACTGAAGGATTTGAATCATAAGTGTAGGGGGAACAGTTTTGAAGGTGGGTTAACGCACCATTTAGCAGTCAATAAGAGGAAAAAGAGCCAGTCATGAAGACCGAATAGGAATGACCAGGGAGTAGAGGAAAACCGGGGGATGGGGGTGGTGGGAGTCCTAGACATCATGCACAGAAAGTGCTTAAAGAAGCAAGGAGGGAGCAACTGGACCAAGTTCTTCTGAGTGTTTAGTGAGATGAGTTCTGAGAGGTGACCAATGAATTTGGCCTGATGGAGACCGTTGCTAACCTGGGGGAATGAAACCTGCAGCCTTACAGATATGCTTATGAATTTCTAAGTGCATTTTGCTGGTATTCCTATTTGTTGTGCTGTGATAAAACCAATGCAGCCAGTAGCACCACTTGTCCCCCATCTGTCAGGTTTACACAGTGATCTTCATTTTGTGCCTCTCCTGCACACTAACCAAAAAAAAAAAAGATTAGGTCTTATTGTACTAGTAAATTCTTTGCCTTAGTTTCCCCACTTGGAAGCAAGTACTTTCCTAACACCTGGTGTTGGATCACGGGCTTCTCTGCACAGAGGCTTAGAGAGCTTCTGCTTCATGCATCTGCAAATAGCCATGTTCTCCCAGAGAGAGCAGCTGTTATGCAGGTGAGCAAAGCAAACCTGAGAAGGAGGTGCAGGATGCCTATTCCTCTTCTGTGACTCTTCAGCACTTTTAAATAAGAGTAAATTTTCAAGGTGCCCAACCAATGGTGCTTCCATTATTGGTTTTGTTTGCCTTGTATTCTAGGTATCAGTGGACACAATTGATTTCCCTACCAGACTCGTAGCACCTTGAGGGGAGGACTGCTTTAAATTCACCTTTTATCCCCATTGCCTAATGGAATCTCTGTTACAGGATAACTGCACAGAATAATGCTGAATTTAAAATTTTAAATTAGTGGTTCTTTCTACATTTTTACAGTTTTGCACCGTTCCCCAAAGCTCACTGCCCTTCATTAATTTCTGACTTCCCAGCAAATGCTAAGGCATTATCCTCATTCATGCATGTATGTGTTTACCTGATAGGTATGTATTAGTTGGTCATGCTAGACATTGCTCCCCAGTGAAAAAGACAGAGGTCCCTGCCCTGGCAGAGCATAAGTTTAATGTCATAATTTCCCCATCAGGTTCCCTTTGGGAACTTTAAGAATATATAACTACTAGGACCACATTTCTATTCTACACATTAATAAAGTTTCAGAATAGGGTCTGGGGATTGGCATTTTTTAACAAATCCTGTGTGATCCTGCAGGCGGGACGCAGGAGTTATGTCAGAAGGTGTGGTGTGTGTTATTATCCCTGACTCCACACTTAGTTTGCGGCCTTGGGGAAATCTCTTAACTCGGCTAACCTCCACTTTCTCCATCTGCAAAGTGGACAGAATGTCTCTCTTGCCTACCTCTAGGGCCAGGGTGGGGAGAATGTGAGATCGTCAATAGCAGTGCGTGTAGTATATTTTACATTTCTATACACAGACCATAAGTTGTTATTTGGCATTAGCCAATGTTAGGGACTTATTTACATGTAGCTGGTTCTTGCCTATTAATTTACAAAGACATTATTAGAGCACCTATTATGTGCAAGTTAGGGTCTTACATCTTCCTTGGACTCTTGAGAGGGACTCACTAAATTGGCTATAAAATTCATGGCTGATGGCATGTTAATGCACTGCCTCTCAAAGTATGTTGCATTTGATATCTTGAAGAAAATCATAAAATAATTGATGATAATAACAATTGCAATTGTTTCATTGAAATCTTACAGTATGCTAAATGCTCGGATAAAGTACTGTACTTGGAGCTGAAAAGGACTTTTGGAACTGTCTCCTAGAGGCCCCAAATCAATGTAAACTTGATCATTTTTTAACCTTAATAGTGCTATCAATAGGGTAACGAAGACCCTTTAATAGAATTAGAAAAATTGTTCATTCCTCTTGCTTCACAGAAGACTCATGGCACACACCTGCTTGAGCCCCCGACTTCAGCTCAGTCCTCCCATTTCACAGATTAAGAGTCTGATGCTCAGAGACGTTACAGGGCTTGTAGAGAGGATCGTTTGTGTCAGTCTGAGTGCTCTGCCTCTTTTATGACATTGCTTCTTCGGTATAGCGGTGTCAGATTCCCCAGTGCAGTCAATTAACCTGATGCCTCAGCCTTCAACTCAGTTACCCATCACAGGCCGAGCACAGCCTTTCCTTCATGGCTGTGACCTGCCACGCACTCCAGGCCTCACTGTCTCTCTGGAGGTCCCCACAAGCCCTACGTCTTCACCATGCTCCCTCCCCTGCTCTGTGCACATCACAGAGAAATGTTCCATCAGGCATAAACTCTGGCGCTCTCTCTCATGATCTCCTCCTCACCTCATTAGCCACTGAGTACCCTTTGTCTGGAAGATGGGTTCTGGTGCGGCAATTTGAGCAGTCAGTTTAATTGGAAGATTAGGACAGACCTGGTGTCCTGGCTATCATCGGAGAGTAGACTGAAGCAATAGTCCATTTTAAAGCATATTTCCTGCTCTCAATTCTTGCATATTGTCCCCAGTTCCCAAACTCCAGGGATTCCAGAGTGTTTTTGCACCACCGGTTTCATTTGTTCCCATCTCTGCGCAGATATCACTTCCATAGAGTGGCCTTCTGTTGTTATCTGCCCTGGCTCTCCACTGCTTCCTGACACATTATAATCTGATGGTGTACTGACTATTGGCATCACATCTCACTCTGAAGGAGTCATGGCAGGCAGGCTGAGAGGTGGCCCCTAAGATCCCACCTCCTACTTTTCACACTTGTGTAATTCCTTCCTGTTGAGTGTGGGTGGGACCTGTGGCAGGTTAAGCAATAGAATATGGCAACAGTGAGGCATGTGATGTTGTGATGATGGTGCATTATGTAGATCCACCTTGCCAGCAGACTTCCCTGTCTGCGTTGCTGGCATTGAAGGAGCAAGCTGCTGCAAAGGGAGTGGATTCTGTTGAAGTCCATTTGGGAAGGACTGCAGGTAGGATCTAGGGGCTGAGTGAGACACTGAAGTCCTTGCATGTACAGCCACTAATAAATAGATTTGCCTAACATCTAGGTGAAGTCGGTACATTGCCCTTGAGCCACCAGATGAGAACTGAGCCTTGGCCAGTGCCTTCATTACAGCCTTTCAGAGACTGCAGCTAAGCTTCCCACAAACTCTTGAACCACGGAGACCATGAGATAATGTGTTCTTTTAAAGCACAGTTTATGGCAATTTGATTTAGATCATCGAAAACAATAAAGGCCTATTTCCCACTCATTTACCATGTGACTTGCTTTGGCCCATAGAACATGGGAGAAACGTCAGCGCGCCCGTTCTGTGCGTGAGCGTGAAGAGGTCTCATGCTCCTGCTTGATCCCTTGGGCTTCTGTCATTATCATCAGAAGCGGATGCCTAGGCAAGCCCACTGGTTCTAGAATGAGAATGAGAGCCCCGGGGAATAGATGTTCCTTAGTGCATTGCAGCCTGAAATGGCTGTCGCCATGTTGACTGGCAGATGCTCAAGAAACAATGTTCCTGTTGTAAGTCACTGAGTGCCAGTCAAGACGACTCAGTGGATACCGGCAGAACTGAGACCAGAGCCCCATTTTTTCTGATCATTAGTGCGGTGGCTTTTCACTAAAAAGCAATGTAAACTGAACGCTACTATTTATATTGGCACAATGCTTTGGGATCTGGGTAAATAGGAGTCATGGGGGGAGTTCTTCAAAACACTTGAACTTATATGGTAAATTTTATGTTTTGGGCATTTTGTGGGAGAGAGTCTATATGACCCCTCATCTTGTGAAAGAGATTCATAACACCTTGCCTATTTAAGAATCACTGATACTGACAGAAATTGCTTCTCCCTTGTTAAGTCTAGGGGATGATGTTGTTCACTTAAGAAACACAATTTCTAGTCTCAATTCATTTCTCCTAAGTGTCTTAAAATCTTATGGATTGATTCTTGGTGGCCTTCAGACAAGGCACCATTTCTTTATGCCCATACATTTTTGTTATCAGTTAAAAATATCAGTATTTCCCTAAGGAGAATGCTAATAAAGACATTTGTAAAATTCCCAACACCAAGACATAAGCATGCTAATCCCCTTAAGTTATGTCAGTTTTGTGTCTCCAAAAGATATTACTTTCATCTGTGTGAGTAGGACAAGTTGAGGGGAAGCATAGTGTTTTCAGTTGCCAGGAATAAAATATCAGGGAACCCAAAGGAGCATGGAGTTCAGATCTCCACATGTTCCTATTTCCAAGCTGTGCAGCCTTGCAAGAGTCACTGTAGTTTTCCTAGCTTCTAGGTTGGGACAATCACATCTATATTCACAGGGTTGCTATGAGAACTAGAGGAGCTAACAAGTAAAGTGTGCTTGGCACGTAGTCAGTTCTCAATAACGTTGCAAATATTACATATAACATTACACTTCCTGTAGTTTAGTTGCTTAAGCAACACATTTTAGTTGCTAAGATGTTCTAACAACTTACATGCCTGATGAGTGCTCATTTCATTTCCTCAGCAGCCTCCATTCTGTGGCATAAATAGTTGACCCTTAAAGATAGGCTGGAGAGGCAGGCACATGGTGGATGCGGTTGGTGTCCTGCCCATTTCCCCTAGCCCTGACCACTTCAGAGTGAGGAGAGAAACTTCTTTGTCTCAAGTGACCACCCAGGGAATAGAAATGGGTTGTGTGTTGGCTGCTAGCTATGCTCCGCCCTTCCGGAGATATGGGCTAAGTAAATACCAGTATTTTTATATACTTTTGGCACTGTGACTTTGGAGTGTACTTAGCTATTGTGGTAAATACATTGAAGACAGAAGAATCCAGGGCGGTTTAACAATAATAGTAGCAGATTTTTCTTGTTTTGTTAAGAACATAGAGTTTAGGAGCCACTCAGAGGACTCCCAAATAATTAAGAGTCTTAAAGATAATTCACCTTTTCCCACTCCCATTGTCAGCTTGCCATTCTCAACTGTCTGTCCATCTCTTGTCAAGATTATTCCAACAGTTTTTAACTGGTCTCCCTCCCTCTAGTTTTGCTCCCTTTTAATTCATTCTGGAGCCAGAATGATCTCTGTAAAATACAAATCAGATTAGGTTCTTTTCAAGGCCCTTAGTGGCTTTTCAGTGACTTTATGATAAAGGCCAGCCTTTGTCATATTGTGTCCAAAGCTGGTCCTTGCCTCATCTCTCAGCATACTTCTGATTCTGTGTACTCACCAGATTAAATTCCACTCCATTCTCCCAGCCATTCACAAGTATGTCCAATGTTGGTGATTGAGGGAGTTTGGCACATTGCATCTCTATTCCATGCCTGGCGCCGAAGCTACTGGTAGATGAAATAGGCCCAGGCCACTAGGATAGTGCCGTTTTATGATAATGCTGGAAGGAAACATGTGCCAAGAGGACTTCTATTCCTCCATCCCTCAATTACATGGAACCACCGCCCCTCCTCCTCTCCCCCACCTCCATAGAACTGAACAACTGCATGCCTTCAACAGTGAGGAATTGCCCCTGTGAAAATTAGGGCATGGGCAGCAGAGCAGAAAATCTGAGGTGCTCTAAGTGTTTCTTAGGACACAAGAAGCACAGGTCATAAAAGAAAATAAATCATAAGTTGGACTTTATGGAAACTATTGCTCTTCAAAAATCCCCATTAAAAAATGAAAAGACAGACCACAAACAGTGGACAAAGAAATATCTGTTAAAGAACTGTGTCTAGAGTATATAAAGGACTCACACTTAAGTGGCCTGTTACTAATGAGAAAATAAATTAAAAATTTGAAAAAATTTCAGGCATTTTACCCAAGAAGAGATATGGAAAACAAACAAAAAAACCTCACAACAACAACAACAACAACACACACACACACACACACACACACAAAACACTGAAAAGAAGCTCAATGTCATGAGTCATTAAAGGAATACAAACCAAGACCACAATTAGCTATCACTCTCCAACTACTAAAATGAGGGGAAAACTAGTACCAGTAAGGTTGGAGGTGGGGAAACAGAGTCTTAATGTTATTGATGCGAAGGTAAAATGGTTCACCTATGTTGGAAACATTTTGGCATGTTTTTATATAAAGTTAAACACACATGTATGATATGCATTTATTTTCTAGGGCTGCCATAACAAATACCACAGACTGGGTGGCTTAAACAATAGAAGTTTATTTTCTCACAGTGCTGGAAACTTGAAGTCCAAGGTCAGGTGTCAGCAGTTAGAGTTTCTCCTGAAGCCTCTCTCCTGGGCTTGCAAACTAGTCAGCTTCTTGCTGTGTCCCCACACGGCCTTTCTTCTGCGTGTGCACATCCCCGATGTCTCCCTGTGTGGCCAGATTTTCTTTTCTTATAAGGACACCAATCAAATTAGATGAGAATGTGCTCTAACAGCCTAGTTTTAATTAATCACCTCTCTTAAGGCCTTATCTCTCAAAACAGTTGCATAGTGAGGTACTGGGCATCAAGGCTTCAACATATGAGTTATAGGGAGACACAGTTCAGTTCATAACACCATACTGCTCTACAATTTCCCCTTCTAGGTATTTATCCAAGAGAAAGAAAAACATGAGCACACAAAGACATGCATGGGGATGATAATAATGGCTATATTCATAAACACTGGAAACTGGAAAAACTGACGTCTCCATCACAGTAATGGATAAACAAATGGTGATACATCCACACAATGGAATTTTACCCAGCCATGAAAAAGAGCAAACTCCTAATACAAGCAACAACATAAATGAATCTCAAAAGCATGACACTCAGTGAAAGAAGTTAGAAGCAAAAAGCTTTGTACTGTGTGATCCCATTTATATGACATTCTGGGAAGAAATTGGATCATTGGTTCCTGGGCACTGGGGGTCAGGGGAGGGAACCAAATACAGAGGGGGATGAGGGGTCATTTGAGTGTGATGGACATAACTATATCTTTTTAAAAAATGTATTTTATTGATTTTTTTACAGAGAGGAAGGGAGAGGGATAGAGAATTAGAAACATCGATGAGAAAGAAACATCGATCAGCTTCCTTCTACACACTCCCCACTGGGGATGTGCCCACAATCAAGGTACATGCCCTTGACCAGAATTGAACCTGGGACCCTTCAGTCCACAGACCAACGCTCTATCCACTGAGCCAAACTGGTTAGGGCGACATATCTATATCTTGATGCTAGTGGAGTTTATATAACTTTCTCTGTTAGTGAAGACACATAAAAATTCACACCTAAATATGAATCTTATTGGATGTAAATGCTATATAAATTAAATACTTAAAAAGAAAAAGAGAGAAACTGATTAAGGCTCAAAGAGGCCCACAAGTTTGCTCAAAATCTTCCAGGAAGTTACTTATACAGGATCATCTTGCACCCAGCATCCTTTCCTAACTAAAATCTTGGTTTATGGAGCCACTAAGGAGGAAATAATCCCTCCCGCCCCCCATAGAAATAAAACAAAATCATTAGCCGCTCTCTCTTAGAAGGAATGACAATGATGGGGATCCACTGATGAAGTTACTGCCCATTAGGGTCTCCATCTGCACTAGTGACTGTCTTGCAGGGCTGTATGATCTCAAGCAGGGACTTTGCAAGGAGAAGGGCATGTGGATCTAAGTACTTCTGTGGCATTGGGTTCTACTCTTGGGGCAGTCACACATATTCCACTGCTAAGGTGTTTCGTTTCTCCAAAGGAGTCACTGGCTATTTCTGGGCCTCAGTTTCCCCATTCTTAGGAAGTACAAGTACCTCGAGTTTCTCAGACCCAGATCCAGTGTTTGTTAGAAAAGAAATAATGATAGCCAACTTTTCTTAGTTGCTTAAGATGTGCTGACAACTTACATGGGTGCTGAGTGCTCATTTCATATCTTCAGCAACCTCTGTTCTATGGCTTAAAGATAGGCTGGAGATGCAGCCACACAGTGGATGCGGTTGGTGACCTGCCCATTTCCCCCAGCCCCGATCACTTCAATGTGCCTGGCCTGACTTTCAACTGACATATTTCTCTCTTGAAACCTTCTTTTCCCATATATGCACCAGGATGGTAACAACCCCACTGCATGGTGCTTAACAGGAGTTGGTATATATAGGGTGTTCCAAAAAATGTATACACACACTTTAAATATAAAGGCAATGTTTATTAAAACATATTTTATTTTCAAAATTTCAGCTGCCAGCTGTTAAAGTATGTATACATTTTTTGGGGGGGGCGGGGGGACACCCTGTATATCTAGCTCTTTTGCCCCGTGGGTGGGATAACTCTGAAGTCTGTGCTGGCTTCCTGAATTTCCAGAGGGAGTTTCCTCTGCAGTGTCCTGCCTTTTACTGGCTACCTCCCTTTCCCCCATCTCACTACCTTATGCTTCTACTGGGGTTTGTGCCCTGAACAAATGAAATACTTGGACTCTAACCCTTACCTCTTGGTCTGCATTTAGAGTAACCCAAACTGGGAGTCATCATGGTGTCTTGGAGTTACTGCTGCAATAAGCATAATAACTTGTTCCTAAATGAGGCTCAGAGGCCACATGTATGATTAACCTAAGACAGTTTTTTTTTTTTTTTAAAGTAAAGGATTTTCCTAGAAATGTCTGAAGGAAGGGAGTGCATGGGGAGTCCTCATGCTGAAGAAAGGCTTTCTGGAAGCAGTGAGAGTTGAGGTCCACTTTGAACCATGAGTGAGAGTTTCAGTGTCTCCTTAGTTGCAGAGTGTAACACGTGGTGGGATTGTCATGGTTGAGGGAAGAATATAGCACAGCAATGACACGGGCCCGAGATGGACAGATTGAGTCTGCCTGGGTGTTTAGTGTCTTTCTATGACACTGCCCATTCCAATGCCAGTCCTCTTTCTTCCATGAAGTGGACAGAAGGCCAGTGAATTTGTGTTCAACTTATGTGCTGACATCTGACAGACGATTCCTGATCCTTCAATGTCTCTGAGCTCTGGGCCCAAAAGGCAGGGCTGGGTGACCAGCAGTATGTGGAAAAGGTAGTGGTCCAGACTGACGTCTTCATCTTGATCCAGAGACAGGCTGGAGTGATGGCACCTCCACGATGAATGCCTTTGTGACCATGTTTCACATGTGGGTAATAACACCTGGGAATGGCGTGAGTAGTAAATGACACAGTGTCTGTAAACCTCATCACAGTTCCTGGCATGTGACAAATGACCAAGCAGTGTGACCCCAGGGAACAAGACATCTCAGCAGTAGAAATGTGATCTTGTCCTCACGCTCTAAGTAATGCTAGGCTCAGTTCTGGGAGGAGTGACTTGCCTTCAACATCTCCATAGAGTGGAAACCACGACCCACTCCCAGGTGAAGATGCATATGAGCTAATGCATGTAGGGTACCACACCGATGCTCAATAGGCATTCTTAAATCTCAGTTGGCAGGCACAGGAGGGGGACCAGTCTTGGAGATAAATGCACCACAGCTTTCCCCGAATGGTCTCCCTCACTTCTTCCACCCAAGGCATAAATAAACCCATGGTGGGATAGGATTTGCCCGAAGCTATTGAGCTTGTACTTCAGAGTTCCTTGCATAGTCCTCCCAAGGTCCAGAAATTTCGTTTATACTTTGCCTTTTTTCATCAAATTGGGCTTCTCCCCCCAACTGAACAATCTTCAGTGCCCACTGCTGGGACTCCATACTGATTGGGGACCCAGTTCTTGGGGACATTCTCTGGGATCACAGTGGAAGTCCAGGTAAAAGCTAAAGGAGTGAATCTAACCAGTACTATTCCTCATCGTTCTGTTGTGGGATCTCTCAGGTCTTCTCTTCCAGGGTCCATCCTTTCTCTCCTCCCTGCCTCCCTCCCATAACAGTCACAGAATGTCTAAACATAGGAAGTATGGGGCTTAACCACATTCCCTCCCTCCCTCTCTCCCTCCCTTCTTCTCTCCCTCCCTTCCTCCCTCCCTTCGTCCCTCCTTCCCTCCCTTTTTTCCTTTCTTTTACTTCTTAGAAAAAAAGGAGTTTTATCTCTTCTCTAAAGCGAAGTCACTTCATGAGTGGCCAACAAGGGACAAAGCTGTCTCATTTTTTTGGCGCCTTGCTCTGGGATTCAATTGTTTTCTCTGGCCTTTTGTACTCTTAGTTTATGAAAAATCAATAGTTTAATATAGAAAAAAAGTCCCTGGATATCTATTTAGAGTTGTATTACCTTCATTGCAGGCCCAGGCTCTGCCTGCCTGCCAAGAATTTCTAAGTCAGATTGTTTTGCACCGTGTCTGCCCAGCTG
Organism: Murina feae; assembly: GCA_004026665.1. NCBI lineage: Eukaryota > Metazoa > Chordata > Mammalia > Chiroptera > Vespertilionidae > Murina > Murina feae. The sequence goes on from PVJC01014472.1 coordinate 23,774, forward strand.
TCTGGAGCCGATCCACCAGACACAGGATGATAACAATAATAACACGAGTAGCAGAACTCTGACACATGTCCAGGCCGAGCACTTCTGAGACGTTTCGTGAACGATGGCACTTATGCATAGTCAATACTCAATAAATGTTTAACTAAATTACTTCAAATTAATAATTACAAATTGCACTACCCACACAGATAGGCCAGACAGCATTGTCCTTATAATAGTAAGGGAAGCAGCTATGTAGTTAGTGCCCACTGTATTTCTCCTATTCAGCATACTCACTTAACAAAACATTTATTAGCCTTATTTTATAGATGAAGAAACAAGCTTAGGGAGTTTATGTGACTTGCTAAAGTCACTGAGGGAAAACAAAACTGGACAATAGCGCCCCTTCAGCTTGATAAAGCCCATTAAAATTTCTTTTTAAATTATCACCTAAGGATATTTTTTCCTATTGATTTCTAAAGAAAGTGCAAGGGAGAGAGGAGGGAGTAGAAAAGGAGAGAGAGAAACATAGATGTGAGAGAGACACATTGATCAGTTGCCTGCTGCATGCATCCTGACCAGGGCTGGTGATCGAATCTGCAACCGAGATATGTGCCCTTGACTGGGAATCAAACCCGAGACCCTTCAGTCTACAAGCTCACATTCTATCCATTGAGCAAAACCAGCCAGGGTAATGAAGCCAATAATTTTTATGCTCAACATTAGGGCTGCTTGGCTATAGGAAATACAACCCAGGGAGAATTAATGATGATCTCCTCACCATCGGTCATTTGGACTTAACCTTTTACCTCATTCTTCCCCCAACTCCAGACAACAGGTGATTGGATTAAGCCATGTGGACCCTTGTATGGAAGGAAATACATCCCATGTTCCACAAGGACCCACACTCACGCTGACTCCGGAGAAGGTAGGCCAATTGGGTTCTCTTCTTAGGGTTTTTGTCGTGAGAATCTCAGACAGTGAACCAGTTGATGGTGACTCCTGGTGCTGGAAAGCCTTGTGACATGGTGGCTGGGTAGCCCTCATGGTTTATGCTAAGAGGAGACAGCAGAGGAAGCTTGGGGTTTAGGAGAGGAGAGAGCGAGAGCAAAAGAGAGGGTTTGGTCATTCTGCATGTGTGGAGGAGAAAGAGAGGGATAGTCAGCCTCTTCTTGCGCCTTCTGAAACCTGGTGGTTTATAGTCTCCTAATATCTGAAGGAGATAAACTCTTTCAAAGCAAACTCCTCCCCTTCCTGGTGAGAAAATTAAGTCCCAAGAAACGCCTGGCTAGATTCATGGAATGTGTTAATTGTGGTACCAGGAGGACGTGGGCCCTATGTCCTGACACCAGCACAGTTTCCCGCCACCTAACCAGCGGTTAGCAGACGACACCCTGTGGGTTGGCTGCACATTTTTTTAAGTGTTATTGGAACACAGACATACCCCTTCCTTGACACATTGCCTGGGGCTGCTTTCAGGGTAGAATGACAGTTGAATGGTTGCAGCAAATACCAGATAGCTCACAAAGTCTAAAATATTTCCAAGCTGAATTTTTCCAGGAAAAGATTGCTGATCTCTGCACTGTGCTCAAGATGCTCATGGGTTTATAGCTTGGGCCATTGTAAGGTTTTTGTAGACCTTGAACACTCTTTGGGAAACTCTGTGAAATACCTTTCTGCTCATTGAATTTGTTTCCTTTAAATCATCAAGATGGAACCGTAATTGACATAGTTGATATAGAGTTACATTTTAGAGACATTTGATTAAATGTTTATACAGGCTGCATTGGTGAGGATAAATTTTGATTACACAGACTGTATTTGTGTGTACTTGGAACCCGACACCCCCCCCCCCACACACACACACCTTTCCAGGGTTCAAGGACCCTTGCATAGCTCATAGGCTCCAGGCTTTTACCTTTAGGCTCTTATGGATAAAATGGCCCAGTTCATAGCAACTTCAATGCCACTTTCTCTCATTGGTCTCTCCATCCTATTACTTTCCACAGTTTTGCTGATATAGAATTTACTTTCCATAAAATTCACTCCTTTTCAGTGTACAACTTAAAGATTTTCAGTAAATTTGCAGGGTCGTGCAACCATCACTGTAATCAAATGTCCATCCAATTTAAGGAAGCTTTCAGTTATACCTTGTAGTGAACTTTTCCTTCCAAATAGCTTCTCACCTCGTAAAGATGTGCTCCTTGAAGGCAGACCTGTGCTTCCTGCAGCTTCCGCAGCTAACACTTGCTGTGTGACTGGTTGCAAGATGGACACTTGTTTGCATCATTTCATCGCATTCTCACAGCCCTTAAATGGAGCAGGCCTGCTCATTCACAATTCACTCGTGAGAAATGCCTTAATCATTCAACTGCTCTTGACGGTCCAGCTGACAAATAAGTGTCAGGCACGTTTCTGGGCACTGTGAGAGAGTCATCCCTGTGGCCACCTCTTAGGAAGTTTGGAGAGAGATAAGTGACGTAGACATAGATAACAAGTAAATAAGAGGAGAAACCTTTTCTCTTCAGGAGTACAGCATTGCAGTTACTCTGGCTTTGCCTCCCATTAGCTGGGTAATGTTGGGCAAGGCATTCAGTTTCTCCAGCTGTGAAAATGGGCAATAACAGATGTATGATTCCTGTGAAGACCGAACTGGTTAGCCATGCGAAACACTAGGTCGTGCTCAGCACAAAGTCCATTGTGATAGGCTGGGAAGTAACTCTCAGTGGCCGGCTGGTTTTCTCTGGTCATGCAACCGGGACTGTTTGGAGGGATGTGTGATGAACCTGTTTGATGTAGAGACTGGGTGTCAGAATCGGCAGGAAGGTGCCAGGGAGAGGTGGTCAGAGAATGAGGAAGATGAGGAAGGAATGCTGTGCAGTGCCATAACTCATGGTTTGGAGGAGAGAAGATGACAGGAGAAAGAAATAGAGATAGCATTCATGGATGTGGGGGCTGTGCCACATCCCCTAGACTTCAGATAAGGACTCCTCGCATGCTGGAGAATTGAGGGTTTCAAGAAATTTAACTTAAAAAAAAAAACAAAGAAAAGACAGTCCTCCATCTGTCATCCAAAATGAAGTAACAGAGACAGGAAGTGCAGGTGCCATTTAAGGGAGGGGTTCATACATGGCCCTGCATTGTCAGAGGAGGGAGAGGCCACATCTAGCTGAGAGATCTAGGAAGGATCCCTGGAAGAGGAGGCTTTTGAACTTGGATCATATATATGGTTATCATACAGGGATGAGGGCCAAAGGCATCTTAGAAAATAAAATGATAGGTGTCAAGGGGGAAAATTGGGACTCACAAAGGCAATGTGAGTAAGAACAAATTCATTTTTGGCTGAATTAATCATATAAGTAATAGTAAGTTGTGTTATGTGCCATACATTTCCTGTGAGCACATTAATTGTGACAGTAATTCTGTAAGATGGAGACTGTTACCACTGTTTTGTAGATGAGGGCATTGAGGTTTAGAGAGATTAATTTGTTCGAGGTCGCATTGCCGAGATGCCAAGACCTTTGGGATTTTGCTTAAAACCTACGACCTCCGTTACTTCAGGAAGAGCCTAGGTGAGAGTGCTGCACGGAAAGTGGGCGGGCGGGCTGGCAGAGCAGCACTCTGGCTCCAGGTTGGAGTGTTGGGTCAATGCCAGCATTGTTTTCACTGTCCCATGAAGGAAACCTGCGCACCTGTGAGCCTTCAGCAAGTCCACCCACTTCTCTGGAGGCATGTTTCCTCTTCCACAAAACGGGGGTTGGAGTCACCACCTTTCAGACTTAATATGAGGACCAACTGAGAGAATCCATGTGACATTGTCCTTAGTGCTGACCACAGAAAGTGCTCAAGAAAGGATAACTAAATCATTGCATTTGTTTCCCGGGGCCCATAACAAATGGAGACGACAGAATGGATTCTCTCACCGTTCTGGAGGCTAGAAGTTCAAGATCAAGTTGTCAGCAGGGCCACACACGTTCAAAGGCCTCAGAGGAGAGCCCTGCCGTCTTCCTTCCAGCTGCAGGTGGTCACTGACCATTGGTGGGTTTGGCTTTAGATGCCTTTTTCAATCTCCACCTCTGTCTCCCCTCCTCCCTTTGTGTCTCTGTCTTCCTGTGGCCTTCTCTTCTCTGTGTATGGGATTGGGTTTGGCCTCACCCTAATCCAGTATAACTTCATCCTAACTTGGTTACATGTACAAAGACCTCATTTCCAAGTTGGATCACACACTGAGATTCTGTCTGAGCATGAACTTTGGGGGGAGAGAGGGGCACTATTTAACCCTGTGCAATCATCCTCATTATGTAAGGAATGCAAAATGCTTAGTAACGTTCTGGAATAGCATAAATGCTCAATAAAAGGTAGCCTTTAATAATAATAACAACAACAGCAAATGATAATAATAAAGATGATAGATATAAACTATCTAGTGCCATGCTTAGCTCCTAAGAATTCCCTTCTTCCCCTAAGCCCCAGCACACAGAGGCACACAAAGCAGGGAACTCAACAAATATTGGTTGAACAAACAGCAGATCTTAGTTTCTTAGAAAAAGCCCCGCCATTTATCTCTAAGAAATTGGCATCAGACGTGGGACGGAGTTGCCGGTGGGGCTGTCACCTGTGAGCAGGAGGTGTGAGTGGACGCTGGGCCGGCTCCCTGCTGCAGGCGCTGATGGCCACTCCTAATGAGACAGAGTGAGAAATGAGCTCGGTCCTTGGAGCTGTAGTTTATTCCTTCCTGAGCCGACAGGGTCCCAGCACTGTGACACCAGCTGCTTTCAGATTCCTTTCTGGAAAAAGTACAAGCTGTTCTTGGTTTAATGGTGCAGGAGACACCCCCAGCACGTTTCCAACAAAGCAAAGCAGAAAGGGAGATTGTATTCCAAGCCTGACTCTGCAGTGGGATCCGAGTGGCCAAGGGCTAGTTCTTCTATATCGCTGACCCTCAGTCTTCCTATCTGTGAAGTGGGCATAATATACATACCACTGGACTGTTGTAAGGATTAATGAGATAGTGGGTCTGAAGAGACCTTGTATTATCTGGAGAGAAAAGTATCTGTGTGGCACTCCCATCCTGTTAGATCTAAACTTTTCCTCCGCCCTAGCAACTCTCCTTGCGGAAGCATACTGCTGGAACTCTGTTCATCAAATCACATGCCTAGGAAAACATTTGAAACTGGTCTGAACTCTGATGAGCAAAGACAACTTTGTGTTACTTCCCCAGGGGTTTCTTCCCAATTGGGACCAAAACCTTAAGCGAGATTAATATATTTATTAATTCATTCATCTGTTTATTCATTTATCTATGTGTTTATTCATTTGTTCTTAGAGCTACCATCCATTTTGTTATTACTCATTGAGCACTTGCTCTGTGCCAGTCATTTCCTGGGTATGAAGATGAGTCCAGCAGGGACTCTATTTCCATGGCCCTGGTAGGCGTAGGAGGGAAGTAGGTGAATGGAGATCCCCAAGGAAAGGCCATATGTCATGATTTGGGCAAGTCTTTTCTTCTCTCTGGACCTTCATTTCCCATCTATAAAATGAGACAACAGGACCAATTGTTCTTAATTCCTTCCCTAGCAATCTAAGAAATAGCGGTACTGTTGGGAAGAATGCTGAGCTGGCAGTCAGCAAATTCTGCTTGTGCTCCTGACTCTGCTACCAACTCAGAGAGGTGTAATCTCTTTCCACTCTGCGTGCCTCAGGCTCCCGATGGGCGCATGAGGGGACAGAGTGTGATAATTCCCAAGATCCTTGCAGTTTGAGAGATGTTTACTTCTTGAGATCACTCAACTCCTTGTCTGGGGACCAGTGACACAGCAGTAGTGGCTGAGCAGGGATGCAGAGGAAGACATGGAAGGGCAGGCACAGGCACTGGGCTCCCAGAGGCCTCTGTGGATTGTCAGTAGGCATTTTCCTAGGGTGGTTGGCATCTGGCTGGGGGCAGTGGTCTCTGTCTTCTGCTCTCACAGGCTGAGAGCAGGTATCTCCTTTTCCTCGCCGAGCCATCCTACCACATCTCTCATCTTCGCCAAGTGCTGTGACTATGGGGGAGGTTTGTGGGACCTCCATGGCCTGGGGGCAGGGACTGGGCAGTGGAGAGGGCACAGTCTGGCCGAATCACACTTCCAGGAGAGGAGGGTTTGTGGTGGCCATTCCACCACTGATTCGTGTTTTGTTCTGGAGCTTTTGGTAGCCCAGGGTGCCCAGTCCCAGAGGCAGAGCAGCAGGCTGTGCGGGGGTCGGTGCCGTGGGTGGGTGATGCCTATAATAAGGGTAGTGTGGTCCCTCGGACAGAGTCTGAAAATGTCCAGAGTGAGAGCTCACAATGCTTCAGAGATTCCCAGGACTCTCCCCTCCACCTGTGCTGTGTGGAGCCCTGATTCTGTGAACCAGCTCAGCGTAACCCAGGGGCTGAGAGCCCTGACAGGGGGCCCATCTGCAAGGATGGGAGTCTGCCTCTCCTGCTTTCTAGCTGGATGACCTTGGGCACATTTTGCAACCTTTCCATGCCCTGGTGTCCTCGTCTACAAAACCACAGCAAGAATTCATGTAGTTTGTTTGGGCCATTAAGTGAGTTGATGCTTAGAAAGCACTTAGGAAGCTGAGTCTGGTGCATAGTAAGCAATAGAAAGTGTAAATTCTGTATAAGGTGGTGAGAGAAAAGCATGAATGCTCACCAACAACAGCTCTAACAGCTTCCTCTTGGAGCTCCCCAGGGCATGGAAACACGGCCAGGGTTTGGGGAAGTGGTTTTACCTCACAGAAACGTGATTTACTTCTTCAGCCCAGTGTTCTTGAAGTTAGAATCTTTTCCTCCTCATGTGAATCTTCAACACTTTAGAAAGTATTCCAGCCCAACAACTCCTTTTAGAGATGGCAAACTGAGTCCCAAAGGTGATTGTGTCCAATTTTGGCTCAAAGATCCCTGGCAAGGCTGGCATGAGAATATCTCTCAGATTGAGGTAGGTGAAGGCCAGGACTGGTCAAACCAAGAGCATTTCCAGGAGGGCCTAGGAGAAGGGCAGCCCTGGGTTGCCTGGAAGAGAGAGGCCTCCTCTGCCTGGTGGATCCAGGAGGGCTTCCGGGAGGAGTCACTCCAGAGTGAGATCTGAAGGACTAAGGGTGTGAGGGGTGGAGCTGAGAGAGTAGGGTACACTCTAGGCACTAAAAAAGGTTCAGCAGGTCTGGATCACGTGCTGAGATGAATGCATCGGTCTCCGGAAACACGAATAGCGCTCTGAGCTTGGCAGAGCAGTGTGCTCGCAGAGTAACCCGGGTCTCACTTTGGAATCTCCCCAAGCCCCAGTTTCTGCCCATGTAAAACAAGAATACTTTCTCTACTGAGAGAAGCACCGCTATCTTATTTTCAGTATCTCTGCATCTAGTTAACTCTCACCTATTCTGCAGCCTTGGGACACTGAAGACTGAGTCAGACACCCCTCTGGAGGAACCAAAGAAAAGCTGATTAGATGTGTACATCCCGGGTTCTTTTCTCTATGCTCTTCTTGCTTTGTGACACCCATTTTTCCCAAGTACATTTCAAAAAGATGTAATGAGTGGAGCCTGTGAGAAAGAGGCTGAATGGATGGCCAGAGGGATTTGATTACAGGAATAACAACCATGTTACCTCTTAAAGTTAATGTGAACAGACAATAGAAGGTTAGTCTGGAAGATCAAGTTAACAGTGAGGAGACGGAAGAGGGGTGCATGCTAATAGGGACAGGTGGAGAGCTGTAAAGGACAGTGAAAGGAGGGGAGGCAGAGGAGAGGAGCAAAAGGATTCACTGGAGGTCCTTGAGGTCCTCCTGCAGGAGAGAGCTCTGCTTCCAGGTGCCGGAATGGGAGCTGCTCCTGGAATGTCATCTCCATGTGAGGGTGCTCTCAGAAGCCACTGTGGGGGCAAATGGAAGGAGCTTTGCCTGGCACCTACTCCTCTGTCAGCCCACGTCATTGCTCTCCTGGCCTGCTCTCTCCCTTCCTCTGCTGAGTTCCCTCTCATCCATCTCCACCATGCAGCAGAGGGTCATTTAAAACCCAGAATGGCGTGTGCCACTCCCTGGATGAAAAAAATGGGCTCCTTGCTATCTACAACATGAAGTCTATAGTCCCAGAGCTGGGCAGCAGAGATGCTTTAGGATCTACCCTCTAGCTTCTCATCTCCCATTTATCCCATGATACCCTTCTCTGACCACATGCACACCTCACCATTTCCTGAGCATTTTGCATTCTTCAACACCTCAGAAGTCCTATCTCCACTTGATTGTTTTTGTGGGTTGAATGTGGCTTCAATAATACATGTTGAAGTCCTAACCCCTAGTGTTTGTGAATGTGACCTTATTTAGAAATAGGGTATTTGCAGACGTAATCAAGTTAAGATGAGGTCATCCTGGACTAGTGTGAGCTCTTAATGCAAAGGGCCAGTGTTGAGAGAGATGAGAGCGGACACACTCATAGGGAAGAAAGCCATGTGACAATGGAAGCAGAGAGTGATTGGAGTGATGTAGCTACATGTTAAGGACACTAAGAATTGCTGGCAACCATCCGCGGTTGGGAGAATCAACAAAGGATTCTCTCCTGGAGTCTTTGGAGAGAGCATGGTCCTGCTAACAGCTTGGTTTCAAGCTTCTTGCCTCCAGAGCTGTGAGAGAATTAATTTCTTCTATTGTTTTAAGCCACCTGGTTTGTGGCACTTAGTGTCAGCAGCCCTGGGAAACTAATGGAGTTTCTTTTTTTTTTTTTTTTTTTAGTGAACAGCTGTCATTTTTGCCTGCTCAGCAAATTCTCATCCTGGGATGAGGGCACCTGCTTTCCCTTATTGAAACTGCCCCTTCCCCATTGTGTGTGCTCTCTTTTGGCCAGAAGGTGGACTCCTGACTTACGAGGCACTGAGACACTCCCTGAAAATCTGACTCTTATGCAGAAAGGCACTCGCTGGGTAAATGGCCGGAGCTGCATTCTCTTTAGGGACAATTTCCCTCTTCCTAAGACCAGGGATCAATCCTATATCCTCTCAGCAATTTCTGTTTGTTTTTGGTGGTTGTTGTTCTCTTCTTGAATTAGCTAGAACTGGTTTCTGATGTTTGCAAGACCACTAACATAGTACAGGTCCCAGGTCAGACTGTCCCTCCCCCTGCCCACACTCAGGGATGTCGCTGGGATCCAGGCACCTTGCATGCACACCACACTCCAGTGCTTGAGTGGTGGTCAGCGTGTGACTGAAGATGACTTCTCTACCTTCACCTCTGGAGGGAGGACTGGCTTGCTCTTTATATTGGTGATGCTGGGAGGCTGGAAACACTCAACTAGTAAATGTTGAGTATCCAAAGGAAAGGTGCCTCCTCAGATTCCTCCATAGTACTGTGCTTGCCTTTGGTGCTATGAAGGGATAAACTGATATATTTAATGATGCCCCCCCATCACAGCCTCCACAGGACATCCTCCATGATTCTCATGAGACCAACACTCATATGCTCCAGAGTCAGGATGACCCTTCACCCTGGGGGTCACGGTTCCTGGGGGTCCAAACTTAAGAAGGTGCTTCCTCTCATCATCAGGGTCCTGTGAGAGCTGTCTGTAAAAGTGAGTGCTTCATTACATTCTGCACGTTAGTCCTGCCCCAAGAGTGCTCTCTTCTTAGTTAAGGTTTCCAATATCTCAGTGCTTCAATGTCAAGTCCTCAAGGTCCTTAGCTTACTAACCCATCTCCATTATTCCTTTCTTTAAGGAAAGGACAGACATGTGGGTGTAGTGGAAAAACGCTCTGGACTAGGGAGGCGGGAGGAATGTGTCTTATCTCTGAGCTTCCATTTAATAGTTGTGTGATTTCAGTGACATCAATCTTCTGTGTCAATTTCATCATCTCTAAATGGGGCTAATAATAGGGCTTACTATCATTATTATGTTATGAAAATTGAGTAATGTATTTAAAGTAGTTAGACAATTTCTAGCTCACAGTGAATACGATATAAACATTAGCTGATATTGCTGTCATTTGATGGGCTGGATGGTTCTGCGTTCATCTCTTTATAAAGAGATGGGTCTTTATAAAGTAGGGGTGATGTATTCATGCACATAATATATAGGATTACTTTGTATATCAAAAAAATTTTTTTAAAGGGTGGGAAAACGCAAAGTATGGAGCCTTATGTCTCTGCCAGTAAAGATGGTTAGCCTGTGATGTGGGTGTTGGGTTCAAACATTTGAGAGAGAAATTCCAGCCTCGACACATATTTCTGCCTTATGATCTTGAGCAATTCAGGAGAACTTGCCAAGACTCCGTTCAGTCATCTTTAAATCAGGAACACTAATCGTCTGTACCTCCTCGGGTTTTGTGGGAGTTAAACGAGATTACAGACGCAAGCATTTTGCATAGATTCTAACATAACAGGTATTGATCATTGAAACATAGCTGGTATAGTTGTTGCTGCCTAAGTTTCAGCCAAAGCCAGGGTTAGAACGATACTCGCCTGTGACTTCGGAAGGTGATTTATGGAAGCCAGTGGCTTTCCTCAGCAGGCAAGAGAAGGATATCAATCCGCGAAAGTGCACTGCAAGTGAAAATTGAAACTGTCAGATGCTGTGGACTCCCTGCTCTGTCTCTGGCAGTTTCTCTCTCTTTTAATTAAAAGTTTTGTCTTTTGATATAGAAGTGGAATAAATCACTCTTAACCTTAGCATGCTCACTGCCTACCTGCAGCTGAAACCTGCCCTTGTGGGCACGATGGTGTTCCTTTTGGAGAAGCCAGCGCTGGGACCTGCTCCTGAAGTTCATTCATCTCTCAGTTAGCAGGTCACCGAGGACAGTGATCACAGTGGCCTCGGACCCTGACCTGAGTGTAAAACCCAGCTCTATGCCTTCTTGAATGATGGGCGTTGGCAGGTTATACTGACACATGTTTGTTTATTTGTTTGTTTTTTAAGTTAAGTGGAGCTAATAACACCTGCTTTAAATGGTTTTTGGATTTGTTTTTCCCCAGTAATCAAATTAGGAAAAGTATTTCTAGTACAATGACTGTACATAGAAATGTCTTGATCAGTGTTGGTCCGCCTCCTCCTCTCTCCCTTCCTCACTCTGGGCATTTGACTTGCCCAACTCTATGAACCAACGGGGAAACGGTATGGCCCCTGGCTGAGAGTGTAGATGCTCAGTCCAAGTGGCATGATTCCACTCTCTGTCTCTTACCCTTTGAGACAGCATGAAGGTATTATGCTAAGTGAAATAAGCCAGTCAGAAAAAGACCAGTATCACATTATCTCATTCATGTGTCGAATCTAATAAACTGATGAACAAAATAGATCCAGAGACATAGAAGCAAGGAACAGACTGTAAAATCTGTGAGGGAAGGCAGGAGTGGTTGGGTGTGAAGAGATCAACCAAAGAATTTGTATGCATATACGCTTAACCCCTGGATACAGATAATATGATGGCGAAGGCCTGGGGTGGGGAGCAAGCTCAGGCTAGAAGGGGTCAATGAGGGGAAAAGGGGGACATATGTAATGTTTTCAACAATAAAGATTTTTTCAAAAGAGCTATTTAGGAGTTAATATTAATAAGGGTTTGGTGAGTGATTATTTAATGGAATAGGTGTGTTAAGAGAAGAGATGAGTCAAAGATAGTGCCCATGTTGTTGTGTTGTTGACCATGATGACTGGTTAGATGGGGGTCAGTGTTTCACTGACATAGGAAACAAGATATTTCTCTTTGGTTGGCTGCTATCTCATCTTTCTATACACGTGTTTTTCCACATCTGGGCAGCATGCAGGCATCCTAGGAACTTCGGCATTGCTCTTTCAGTGACAGGGATCCCTGGAAGCATGTTGATCAGAGGAGTGGCATGACACAGGTTGTTCCTTAGGGAGATTATGTGGATCATAGCAATACAACACTGATGACTCTACCTTACATCCCTATTGGTCTGTGTATATTTCAGGCCCTTTCTGGTATTCACATGACCTCATATTTTGCATAGAGAAATTGCAGTCCTCTAGTGGAGAGCTGTAACTGTAGAAGAACGTGGAGAAAAGAGCTACTCTGCTTTGTTTTCTTTCCAACTTCATGAGAACATAAGCTCCCCATGCTCCCCAAAGGAAGGTTATCTGTCACCTTGATGATTATTTTTCAGAGGTCCTAGCCCTCACATCTCCTTCAGCCTGAGGGGCCATCCCAAAGGAAGTCTGTCTATCACAATGCCTGTCTGCTCCCTGTAGTGTGGTCCAGCTTCATGATCTCCGACTCAAGCCATTGCTCAGAGCTCCGTGCACAGCTCTGGACTTGTCCAAATGACCAGAGAGCCTCTTCTGTGATATTGGATCTGCCTTGTGACTTTCACTGGTGCCAAACAGTCTAATGTTTCTGCAAAGTAAATGCACAGCAGAGAAACCCTATAAACAGCACATGTCATAATGACATGAATTCGGATGTAACATGATGGGCAGTTTTACTCTTCTGTATGGTAGCTTTAGCCTGTTTTTTTTTTTAAATTTTACAATAATCTGATCTTCATGTTATACAATTGAAATTTTGGACTCTATTTGTAACATTGTAGTGGCGTATTCTGCTATAATGATAACAGCAACAGTCAAAACAGCCATGAAACTGCTAACAGTAACAATTATAGTAATAGCCACAGCCAAGTTCAGATTTAAAGCGTACTC
>PVJC01014473.1:0-36420 GCA_004026665.1 Murina feae
GAAAAAACAGAAATAAACATCAAAGTGAGAGGAACACTTTGATTGGTTGCCTCCTGCATATTCCCTGACCTGGGCCCTGGCCAGGGAGGGGCCTGCAACCTAGGTAGATGCCCTTGGTCAGAACTGAACCCAGACCCTGCAGTCAGCAGGCTGAGGCATTATGCACTGACATTTCTTAGCCCTCCAGCAGACCTTCATTTTTTTCCTCCAGGAGTGTGGTGGAAAAACCCTAGATCACCTTTAGGGATTCTTATTACCCAAATTACTAAGTGGCATACAGGGAGCTTAGTCAATGAGTGGTCAGAAAAGGTGTTTCCTCTGTAGTTCACTCTGATCACTGACTCCGCCCCTGCCCCTGCAATCCCAGCTCCACCCCTGCCCAGGCCTGTAACCACTGGCCAAGGATGCAGGCCTAGGCAAGGGCCCCACAAACCCTTGTGATACTGCCTCTGCCCCTGCCCAGCCCTACAGTCTCTGCCTGAGGCTGCAGGCCTGGGCAGAAGATCTCCAAGCTCCTTTGCTCACTGGCTTCACAGAGCCCAGGCTTCTGCAGTCACCAGTTCTGATCCTGCCCCCTGCCATCGCTGGCTCTGCTCTTGCCCCACTGGCAGTCTCTGGCCAAGGCTGCAGGCCTGGACAGAAGACCCCCAGGCCCCTCCAATCATGGGCTCTGCCCTTGCCCCACTGCAGACTCTGTCCAAGGCTGTAGGCCTGGGCAAGGGACCCCCAGGCCCTTCTGATCGCCAGCTCTACTCTTGCCCCACTGCAGCCTCTGGCCAAGGCTGCAGGCCTGGGCAGGGGACCCCCAAACCCCTCCTTTGCCTGCTCCACCAGTGCCCAGACCCCTGCGATTGCAGACTCCATCCCTGCCCCTCTGATCACTGGCTCTGTGGAGCCCAGGCCCCTGCAATCTCCGGCCTTGCCCATGCTCAGGCCTGAGGCCTCTGGCCTAGTCATTAATCCTGAGTAGGGTACCCTTATACCCCTCCGATCACCGGCTCTGCCCCTGACCCCTCCAATCACTGGCTCCACCCTTGCCCATGCCTGAGGCCTCTGGCAAAGGCCTCTGGCCTGGGCAGGGGGCCCCCAGCTCCCTCTGATCACCTGTTCTGCCCATCAAGTCTCCCGCCTCCCCCACCACCTGCCTGGCTAACATGCCTGACCACTTCAGTGGCGGGGCTGAACCGGACTGGGCACCGCCATATTGTGGCTATGGGGATGGCCATCTTGTGGCTATGGGGGTGGCCATTTTTGTGATGCAGTGACATCTAATTTGCACATTACTCTTTTATTAGATAGGATAAGTATAGCAATACTCTGACTTAACCATATTTTTTACTGTCAGTTCAGAGCCTTAAATGAGAAGGAAAAACTGTGTGTTAGAGGAGAGGAAAAGACACTGGAAAAAATAAGTGGATTTGAAGAATGGAATTGAGAAATTCAAAATATAAAATACAAGAAAATTTAAGCCAATCCCATGTACAAATGAATGTTTTATGTCAGATGTGGCGAAAATTTTCCAAAAAATAGAGGAAATACTTTACCTGATGTTGAGGAGCTTCAGTGCATTTAGCAGCACTCCCCTCTTCACATCATAGTCTATTTTCTGATCAGTCCCAAAGCTCGGAGCTCGGTTGATCTAAAATTTACAAAGAAAACAATGAGAGTAGCCAAATGTGGATAGGCAAAAAATACAAGGTGTTCCTCCAAAATTGTACACACACTTTAACAGCTGATAGCTCAATTTTGAAAATGAAATGAATTTTAATAAACACTAATTATTTAAATTATTTATAATTATTCAAAATGTGTGTATGTATTTTGGGATGCCCTGTATTCAATACATATTTATTTGTTAAGCTAATGTGGGAGCCCCGACCAGTAGAAGGATTCTACAATAAACCTCAAAGCTCTGCATGATAATGGCCCAGTTACTATTGCCAAGCCTCTCTTCCCCATCATCCTAAGCCAGGGAGTAAGGAATTGACTATCCCCACCCCTTTCCCCCTGCTGTCTTGGTCAGGATCTTTGGTCAGCATATCTGCCCGCCCCCTCCTCTTTACTCTCTTCAGCCAATTACCCCAAGCACTCTTAGAAGTAAAAGTGACCCATCCTTCTATTGCTGACTAGAAAATAAATTTTGCTTCTTCCTACCTGGATCAGACAAGATTCATCAATTTTCATTTCCAAAGACACTGACTACCTATTACAGAAGATACCATCAAGGGCAGCTGCAGACTAACCTCCACGAACTTTCTAACTATCTAAGGACTCATGGGAATAAATTAGCCATGTGTGATTATGATGTCATTTCCAACATCATTGCCAGGATTTCATTAGACAAAAAGCAAAAAATAACTGTATGTACCCAAAAATCCATTAGACAATATACTACAACTTCAGCAGCTGGAGTTTTGCTTTTGCCTTTGTTGTTGTTATGAAAATGTAACTGGAACAGCTGGTGTTTAAGAAAATTAAACACTGCTGACTTCACAACTGCAGCTTAGCTTCATGACCACCAGATAACCCCACAGGCTATCTAAAAACATATGCTATGGGTCATAGACAAGAGCTGTCTTATACAAATCTATCACCACAAGAGATAAGGTAGTTGATGGCATGCATTTTACAATTGGCAGCTGAATGAAAAACCACGTTAAATTTAAGAAATCATTCAGAAATACAAATGCCTCTATTTAGGAGTGTGGCATGGGATCACTGCAAAAATAAATTAGTAAATAGAAGCTAAATAAAAGACAAAAAGATCACCTGTATCCTGACTACCTAGTGTATTGTTAATCACTTAATAAATGGTATTCCAGATATTTGCTATGCATATTTATAATATTCATTTTACCTTCCCAATAAATGTCTATATTTAATTATACTGTTTTACAATCCAAGTTCTTCTTTTCACAATGTATCATGAAAATCTTCCATGTCAACATGCCCTCTCACAGTCTTGGACCCCTCGGGGGATGTCCACCTGCTGTCAAGCCTAGCCAGCCTGAGTGAGGAGCTGATGGCTGTTTGCAGGCTGGCCAAGCCCCCCAGTGGGAACCCTCACCCCATGGGGGTGCCTGGCCAGCCTGGGTGAGGGGCTGAGGGCCATTTTCAGGCTGGCCACATCCCCTTCAGGGTTTGGGTCCCTACTGGGGTGTCTGGCCAGCCTGGGTGAGGGCCTGAGGGCTGTTTGCAGGCTGGCCACAGCTCCCATTGACCCAAGGTCCCAGCAAGGCTGGCTGGAAGCAGATTTCTGGAGTTTATTTATCTTTTATAATTGAAACTTTGTTGGCTTGAGCAGAGGTCACAGCCGGCCTAGGCAGGCAGTTTCCTCCATCGCTGGCCTCCTGTTTGCTCTAGCTCCGTGGCTGCCGGCCGCCATCTTGGCTGAGTTAATTTGCATATCATCACTCTGATTGGCAGGTGGGCATGGCTTGGCTGGTGGGCATGGCTTAGGTGTAATGGAGTGAGGGTTAATTTGCATATTACTCTTTTATTAGATTAGACTAGAGGCCAGATGCGCGAAATTAGTGCAAGAGTAGGCCTTTCTTCCCCCAGCTGCCGGCACCGGCCTCCCTTTGACACCTGAGACCCAGGCTTCTCTGTGGGTGCCAGTAGGCACTCGGGACCTGGGCTTCCCTCACAGCCCCAGCTTCGTCCAGAAAGTCGTCCAGAAGGATGTCCGAAAGGATGTCCTGTCTAATTAGCATGTTATGCTTTTATTATTATAGGTGCCAAACTGTGTTTCTCCTTTGCTAATTTCTGATTCAGAAGGTGATTAACATATTTCCGCCGGAGTGCTGTGCTCTTAGGGAAAGGAGGAGCTTGTTAATTGCAAGAACATACATTTATTCAGGTGTTATTCAAGTGTTATCTCTTAAAAGTGCAGAGAAAGGATAATGTCTTTTACATGAAAAATGTTTCAACCATTCCATAGTGACTCAAATCTCTAGAACTTGTAATACAATGATAGTTCTGCTATTACATGTAAGTAACAGATATTAACCAAATATTTAGGAACTGATTATTATTAATTGGTTCACTGAAATATTATCTGAATAGAATCCCTTAGGTGCTCTATTCTAAAACTGCAGTCTGGAATTCTTCCAGGCATATCCATCCTGCAGAATGGTAATTTAGGATAATACAATCTCAAACCCCTCTCTCTTATCTATTTCAAAGTCTTCCCCCTGCTATCACATAAAAGAAACTGGTCAATGAAGAAATGTAACCAATTAAACTAATACATGAAAAGGTTAAAAAAAAACACCTTTGGTTCAATTAACATCTTCGATTTTTTAAAAATTTTATGAGAATGATTCAAAAAATATATATGAGAACCACAAATGGCTCAAAGAAGAAACTGAAAATTGGGTTTCATACAGCCAAAACTCTACTCTGTAATATTGATGGCTTCTCTAGTTTTCACTGCCTAAATCCTAAAACAGACAAAACCTAGCCAATGGTATAGTCTTAAAATTCAGCAGCTTGTAAAAAGATGCAAAAATGAAAATTTAGAAAGCAAATTAAATTAGTATTATTTATCAACGGTCCAAATTATAGTTGTTTTATCAAAACAAGCACCATCACTTCATGCACATATAAAAGTACCCAGAACAGATTCTGTGCTCCTAAATTAGTGCTGTCCCTCTGTCCAGTAACTTCTCCCCACCCCACCCCCAATTCTCCAAACCCCAACCCCTATCCCACCTTCTAATACCTTGCCCAGGTGTTCCTTCTTCTGCAAAGACTGTTTTATTTCCCAAATACACACAGAACACAGAGGGGTTAGTCAGTTTGTTGTTTGCGCTGGCACCCTGCTTCCTGCTTATACCTATAGCCATCACCATAAAACACACATCTGAGTCCCCACAAGTGTTTTGTCTTAATTCTTCTTGTATCTCTACATCCTGGTACAGTGACTTATTGAAATTAATTCAAGGCCCTGCTGGCATGACTCAGTGGTTGAGGATCCAGCTATGAACCAGGGAGTCACGGTTTAATTCCCAGCAGGGCACATGCCTGGGTTACAGGCTCGATCCCCAGTGCAGAGTGTGCAGGAGGTAACTGAAATATTGATATTTCTATCGCTCTCTCCCTCTCCCTTCTTCTTTAAAATCAATTTTAAATATTTTTTAAAAAGATAAATTAATTCAAAGATACTTATGGTATGAGTATTCATATCCTTCCAAATTCAATGTTTTTCCCTAAAAATACTTTCTATGCTTGAAAATTTCTGCAATTTGCCTCTACAAGTCATTACTGGAAATTATTTCAGTGAACTGAAAGTTATCACATTCTCAGAAGCACCTTCTCCATTGCTCCACTGGATGGCGCCAAAGGGTTTTTAACTACATAATAGAACCACTACCATTGCAGCTAAAAACACAAGAAACGAAACCTACATAAGGTTCTTTTCTCTGTTTTAATATAATTAAATGTTCATTTTCCACAGTTTTTAGTTGTTGTTTTTGGAGTTTTTTAATGGTTCTGATTGATCCAGAAATGATGAAAAAAATGAATAGAAAATGAAAATATGTTAATGCAAACAATGGCATTTAGCTGTTGGTTATTGTGGAATTTTGTAATGGTTCTTATTGACCTGAAAATGAAGGAGAGAATAAAGTAGAAGAAACATTAATGCAAACAATGGTATTTTGAGCCTTAAAAACAAAACAAAACAAAAAAAACCAATTCAACCATTCAGTCAATTCTGGTTTACCCAGCTAAGTTCCAGTTAGGCCACTGCTTTTAAAAACTCTAAATGCAGTTCTACCTGCTGCATGTGCCTTCACTTCTTCCCCACTCATCAAGGATAAAAGGCAAGTAGCAGGGGTAGAAAAAATATACAGCTGAGAGCAGGAAAGGGTGACTGCAGACAAAACAATAACCCTAGAAAATGTCACGCCTCAGTACACTAAACATGGTGCAGACCAGTGCTTTGCTATCCAATGGAGGGAGCTAAAGGATAGGCAACATTCCTCATGGTCATCTTATTTCTAGCACCTGAGCAGGAGCAAAATCTGAACACCTGACAAAACTGTGATTGGAAATGTACACATTATTTGCTCCTAGAACATTCAATACCCACAGGAAACCACCAGCCCCCAGATTGGAAAAGTATTCTTCCCTAAGAATATATTTTGAATGTTTTGATCTCACCTATCACTCATTCAATTTGTTTTTGCCAGCCTTGATATTAAAGATGTAACTGCAAACTTCTAAATCATTAACGAAGGGGAGAGATAATCAAACTTAAAATGAAAGGCAATTGCTGCTGATATCTTCTATAGGAATATAGTCCTCAAAAATATAACTAGTCTTGTAAGCACTAAGTGTTTAGAAATGTGCTGTTTTCCTGATAAAGTTTCCTACATACAGCACTTTGTGACCATACACTCTGTGACCTAAGGTTTCTTCTGGATATATTATCAATTAATTAAGACTGGAAGGAAAGGTGCAAAAAAATCTTAAAAAGAGATCATTTTTATTTTTTCCTGTATATTACTCTATATTTTTCAGATGTCAAGTGACCTTTAATAAATAAAAGGAATGACAACTCTGCCTACAGCAGGGATGGGCAGCAAATCCAAAGGCAGATAGCTGATGGGCTGACTTGAGGGGAGGCCCAGGTATGTGATATGACCATAAAGGAACATTCAAGCCACCTGGGGGTCAGGATTAATGAACCCACTGGAGCATCTCTCTTTGAGAGCATGAGAGAGACACACCGAGGACAGACAGGCTGTGGTCCCGAGGCCCAGGCGCCCACATGGAGAGAGGGAAGACAGCACCCATAGGTCAAGAAGTGGTAGGAGCCATGAGGCTGAGAAAATATTGGAGGAAGTAGATAAAAAGTCAGTAAAAGTCGAGCCACATATATTCAAAATTCCTGGCCTAAAAATTCAATACTAATTTGGGAAAAGTAATATCAAACACACAATGATCTTTCTTACAACTGTTCTGTCCCACGAACTTTCATTCTCTTCCTCGCACACACTCCATTCAGGCCTCTTTCTGCTTTAGTCAATGAGACAATGGTGCCGGGTACACATTTAGAAGCACTTGTTTTCATACACAGTGATAACATCTCCTCTTAAAAATGCCTTACCTCCAAAAGCCACGGCTTTAGCTTTCTGTCCAACAAAATATCAAATCCCAGGACTTCGAAGCAGACACTTTCACTCCCCGGAGGCTGCCCAGGTCTGCACATCCGATAGGCATGCAGCACATGAGGCTCTGCCACAATCAGAGTCTTAACAACCAGTTCCTACAAGCACAGATTTTTAAAAGGTGAAAATGCCTTATTTCTTTCTCATTTACACACGTGGCAACAAGGCCTGGATTTACTAACTAACTAGCCCTGGGGCATCTAGCCCCGCCACTGCCCCTGACTTCCCTCTGTCCAACTCTTCCCGAACCTGCTAATCTCCCGCCATGCTTGTCTCCTTGAGATCATCTCAGTAACCGTTCCCTCTTCTTGGGACACTTCTCCCCTATGCCTGTCTGCGTCCTTGATATCCAGACCCTGGGGTCAAAACCGCCACCCACCAGCCCTTACTGCATAACTTCGCAGCACAGAACCAGCCGATCTTTTCCTCATTTTGTTAGAGCAGGTCCTTGTGTGTCTGATTTACACCCCCATTCCAGTGTGTACAACAGTCCCTCACATTGAGCAGAGGCTCAAAAACATTTGTGAACAAATGAGGAAACTACTTCACAAACGACACTATAGAACGTCCACTGGGACATGGGCTGGAAAGAGCGAGGGGAGTCGCGGAGAGCTGGGTTTCCTTGTGCAGTGAGGCAACACTGCCACTGAGGGAGCTGGCTGTCGCCATTTTCTGTGAAGACACAGAATATGACGGGGCTGAGTTACTGATGCCAAATAAAGCAAAAAGTTGTTTTAACTGAAGTTGGAGAACAAGCTATGGGTTGTTGAAAAGCTGCCGCACTGGTTTTTGCTTAGAATATATTGTCTTTGGAACTGAGTCTCTACAGTTACTGCTGCCAGATGTAAACTGGCAATAGTAATAACACCTGCTGCAAAAGACCGACGAAGGAACAAAATGAGACTCCACGTGAAACTCTTCGTGCAGCGAGCAGAGCACATTGAACCTGAGCTGTTAGCAACCTAACTGAACTACTGTTGCAGTTATTCTATTATTCCACTAGAAGTCCATCTCATTCCTCAGGTCAGACACAAAATCCCACTACCTGCTGGGCACAATGTTTAACTGTGTGGGAGAAAAACGGGAAGGCAGGAATTAACCTCTCTGATACCCAGAGTCTCAACCCCGATGCCATCTGGAGGTAAGGGTCAGAGATGCCATGAGATTGTTCTCAGAAAATTTTATTCAAAATAACAAATTAAAGGTAACACCAAAGAATTTAAAGATGAAAGACAAAAAGCACTCCATATAAATCTTTGGAGATATTACTGAAACAACTGGAGAGTACCAAAAAAGGTTAAAACCTCAGCTAATAAGTGTCTGTGTAAAACAAGATAGTGAGGGGAATTAAGAGAGCCTAATTACTGATCTGTTTTTTTCTACATAAAAAAACAACACATTTGCCCTGACCGGTTTGGCTCAGTGGATAGAGCGTCGGCCTGCGGACTCAAGGGTCCTGGGTTCGATTCTGGTCAAGGGCAGGCACATCCCCAGTGAGGGGTGTGCAGGGGGCAGCTGATCAATGTTTCTCTCTCATTGGTGTTTCTAACTCTCTATTCCTCTCCCTTCCTCTCTGTAAAAATACGATAAAATATATTTTAGAGAAAAAACAAACACATTTTTAGAAATATAAAGGCAAGCTTGCAGGTATATGTGAAACCAGGAATGATATAACTAAGCACAAATCAAATTTCACTGATTCTTTCCCAAGTATCATTGCTTTGAAATATGATTTGTAGATATATACACAAAATATACAAAAAGGCATTCAATAAAAATGGTTTTGTAAATGCTTACAATCATTTTTAATCTCTATGGCCTGATTTTCTGTTGATTTTCTATTCATTCTTGTTTAGCACAAAAATACACATATCTGTGCTTCATAGAAGGTACTGCTAGTTTTTAGATATAAGAAGTTACTTTTTTAAAAAATTACCTCCAAAAAATAGGTCTTTAAAGAAAAGCCTAAGTTAAATTCATAAAATTTGTAAACTATTACATTACGATAAAAATCTGCTACATTGCCTTTTCTACCTCCTATCGTTCTCTTTTTACAATATAGTATCTTGTTGATTCACCTTAAACAGAGAGATCTTTACAAAGTATATGTAATTCTGAATAAAGACAAAATTTTAAATAACTAAATAAATGCAGACAATCTGACAAGATAAACATAAGAAATGTACTTGGAAAAGTTAATAATTTAATAAGTCATTAATTTATTTAAATTATCATATAAATTTATTAATTTATTAAGTAATTGATTACTTATTGATTATCAATATACATTCTAACTAATGTAGGCAAAAGTGATGCAAAATTTAGCCATTTATAGAAGAGATCATGAATGTGTCAGACCTTAATAGATTCGCATTGGTCATGTTTAGGTCATATCTGAAAGTGATACTTTAGGCTTTAAGAAAAAAGTTAATTGCCTAACCTATCAATAATACTAGTCTTACTTCTATACCTTCTCCCAATTTAATCATGTGGAAAAAGTACCACCTATAAGCTCATGGTACTCACTTTTCTCTGATTCTCTCTATACATACTTCACCAAGGCAGCCCAACAGGTGCCACCTTTTCACAAAGACTTTCCCATATGGACATGAAATATTTGGTAAAGAAGAAAGAATATCAGAGAGTATATAAAATGTCCTTGGTCTCACTGTGCTAATCATCAAATAACCTACTCACTAAATCATCCAGGCAATATCATGCACCATATGATCTTCCATCAAAAAGCAACGGCCCCAACATAAATGTCTCAACTCTGAGTCTTCTGATCCACTATGACAGTAAATCTATCATTAGAACATTTTTTTGGAATTTCCACAAAATTGGCCTTGCTAAAATAAATAAGCAAATAAACATAGAATTATTGTAACCAAATTCTTGTTTGGAGGTATGTAGTTTCTCAGGAAGATATAATAATAGAAAGTAAACAAGTGTGGTGGGCATCTAACCAAATCCAGATGACAAACGTTTTTCATGAATCCTACATTTTTTAAACTTTTGAATGGGTTGCCAATATTTATAAATCTGGAGATTTACAGTTTCTATTGACAAATTAGGAGATGAACCACGCTGGGCCCAAAATGTCAGGTAGTACCAATAGAATAGTGCTGAGTGGTAACTATGGCCTTCAGACCTCTTTCCTATGCTCTTCAAATTAGCAGTTCCCAGCACACTCCATTTGATTCTATGCAGAAGTCATTCTTTCTCACTTGTCTGACATCTAAGACTTTTTTGATTTATGTCCTGTGACATAAAATATAAGGAGTAACAAACATCAACCAACAATCAACAAAAGATAAATATAATGATGCTTATTTTTCTCTCTGATTTTCTCAACTGAACCAAGTTCAACTACCTATGAACTTTCATGTCCCTTGCCATTACAGATTTATTTAAATTATACATTATTTGTCCCCAAAGAAAAGCCAAATCAAAATATATGTATCCCTAATCACATTATTGTCAATGGACACAGCCTTCTAACTTAGAATACCATTTTAATACTTCTGCTAGGATTAATAAAGGGTCTGTTTCACCACAGTTATCTTCTCTTATCTGTTTCCTTTTTTCTCTTTACCTCTACCTTTTGGAATTTCATCCATTGCCATGGCGTTACATACCAGCTGCACCACAAACACATTTCTGATGGCTCGATCTTTCTACCTGAGACAGCATTTCATGTTCACACATCTAAAGTAAAATTCATCATAGCCTCACGGACTTTTAAAAGCTCAGTCCGGAAGTCACTGCCTCCAAGAAGTCCTCTCCCACCACCCACCCAAAGCTACTGGCTGTGGTTTCCTCTACCTGCCGCAGAATCCACTGCTGCCTCCTCTGTTGTGCTTGCTACACTGCATTTCAATAGCAATTTTTGTGCTGTTTTTCCTGCTAAACTCTAAGTTTTTCAAGAATAGGAGGTGTAACTTATAAACCTTTAATTTATCAGCCAGAGATAGGCTTATATTATGGGTTCAATAAATGTTTACGGGATAAATGAATGAATAAACAAATAAATATGTAAAACTTTCCCCCCTCCTCATCTGTAAAACTAAGTTCTAAACCTTCTCAAAAATAAATCCCTTTCTACTCTATGTCAGATAATTCTAACTTCATTTTCCCTGTAATTACTCCTTAAAACTAGAAGAATCTCTGAATACTTCTCTCCCATTCTGAACATTCAATTAATCCCAATGTTTACCTCTTTGCCACCCTTTTATTGTGTTCAATTTAGGCCATTCTTTTCACTAAAAGTTCTCCCAAGGGCCCTCTTCTACCTACTCTTGGTCTTCGCTCTAACCCATTCCACACCCTTTGTCCAATGTATCTTTTTAGTTCACAGTCCTTGACCTAATTATTCTCCTCCCTTAAACACTGGACATTAAGCCTTGATTTACAGACCTCAAATTTAGCCTCTACCTATCTTTTCAGCCATAAGTCCCCATGCATCTCCCACAAATACCAACTGTACGAACCTGGACCACTTTACAGTACTCTCACACCTCTCCAGGCCTTTCCTTGTTTTCACCTCCACCGAGAATTCCCTCTCCTATCCCTAGCAGTGAAAATACTACTTACCAAGGTCCATCCCAAATTCTACTTCCTTCATGAAAACATGCCTTATCTGCCCAATCTAATGTAACCTGCTCTTTGCTTGAGGTGCTTGGCAATCCTTTCATGTAACCTGAGGAAAGACAATCATAATTGTGGAAGAGTAAGCTCTTACTGAAATGTCACTCCAAAACTTGGCCACGTCGTGCTGATTTGCGTGCAGGAATTCTGTAAACCACTTGATGGAGCGTTTGCTGCCCTTGTTTTCCGTCTCGTCCCTCTCAAAGCGCTCGTTGTGTTTGTTCACAGAGTAGTTTGTCAGGTGCATGTACAACTGGGTCTGTAACACGGGAGAACCAAAGGTATCGCCTGTAAGACTCTAGGACCCTGAGATTTCACAGAACAGCATCCAAAGATGAAAAATGATTTTAAAGTTCAAATACACAGACTGACAATTTCATGATTACTTGGATAATTTCCAAATTAAATGGGATGGTACATTTCCTTTCACACGATTGTAGAAATCTATATCTGCCACAGAGAGCAATAAAATAATAAGAATCTATAGAGTACTTGAGTGAAAATGTAAAATTACATATTGCTAAGTAAGACAATTGCTCTTTTGTTCATTTTTTTTGTTCACTTTTTTGGTCACTTACAGTTTTTACTCAAATTTGTGTTTAGGAAAGGAATTTTCTGAAAGAACATTCTATATCTTTGCAAAGAAAAATCAAAAAAAATGAAAGCTTAAGGAAGTAGCATAACCCAAGAGACAGGACTAGCAAATCCAGCCGCTGCCGCCATCCTTATGCGGAGGCCACTGCCACTGTCCACAAGACAGAGTGCGCTCCGCGGGCAACGCTGTCCCCCCCAGTGCTGTGGTGTCTGAATGATCAGCAGCACAGCTATGGTGCTCCATACTAGAACTGTTTTGTCTTTGCCTCTTTATATCCTGATGTTTGCTGATAGTGTTTTTCGCAAATAAATTTGAAAATAATTGGCTCCTTACTGATCTCCCACGCACATTCATCAAGTCTGTAATCCTGCTCTCATGACCAGTCTCCCAGAGGCGACTTCAGGTGGCATTGTTGCATCACACTGAACATACGCGTCATGAACATGATTAGTATTTTGGCTTGTTAATAACTAAGTATATTCACGTCACAGTTTTTTCACTGCCGTTACTTCGGTCTACAGTCTTAAAATCTTTGAAGTAAATATGCAGAACTCCTCATATGAATTATATGTGCTCACCACTAATTAAGAATTTATTTTTTCATTTATTAAACAACATTTAAGGAGCCCCTACTACCAGTTCCCTTATTCTTCCTCGCCCAGGTGTACAAAATTTTTCAATTCATTGAACATAGTAACATTTATGATCAGCCTTATTATTGAATTTTGAAAAAACAACCTTTATTTATTTATTTATTTATTTATTTATTTATTTACTTATTTATTTATTTTTGAGCGGGGGGGATAAAGGGAGGAGGGAAAGAGGGAGAGACAGAGAGAGATTGATTTGTTGTTCCGCTTATTTATGCATTCATTGGTTGGTTCTTATATGTGCGCTGACCAGGGATCAAACCCTAGCTAGGGTAGAAACATGGCCATTCTTAATAGAGTTAATTATGTACATAATATTGGAAGAAAACAATAACCAGGCCTTTGACAAAAGGGGAAACAATTCTAAAAAATGGTTAGAAGTTAACCAAACTTTTGCTTTTAGTTAATAACAAATCAATACATACAGAAAATAAATTAAAGCCTGTTTTCTATAAACTCTAGGTTATAGTTTACTTTATGAAAAATATGACAATAAATTACAGTTTAATAGACTTAAAAGTCACACTGAAACAGACAATTTATGTCTCTTCTTCACATTTGGTCAATGTAAATTTACAATCGTCTCTTTTAGTCCAACAAAAATAAGTAACTCTACTTTCTGTTATCTTTTGCTTCCTCTGTTTCATATACTTTCTCCTACATTCTATATGTTTAAACCAAACCATATTCTTATACAAAGGTATAAACCCTGTTCAAGTACAGCCTCTCCTCCTTGAGGATCTTAATGCAAGCTAGGCAATTTATCCTCAACTACATAAACATTTTATCTATACTTCCTAGTGGCATCTTATTTTTTATTTATATTTACAGAAAAAATAATTTCTATCCAGGGCTACTGCATACACACACGTGCTTAGAAACCCATCCTTGTGCTCGCAGCACCCAGAGGGGACAACTTTTCCTTATTAACCTTCCTGGAGTGGACACCTTTTTGTATTTGATTTTTCCCAAAGCTGTCTACAGATTGGAAGTAGTCCTGTTTGTACCTGCAATCATTCTAGACCAGCGATTTTCAACTGTTCTCATTTCATGGCACGTATAAACTAATTACTAAAATTCTGCAGCACAACAAAAGATAGCTTCTTGCCAATCTGACAAAAAAAAATAAGTATAATTTTGATTCATTCACAACTGCACAAACTATTGTTGTGCTGCCTGCTGTCATTTTTTCACCTGATAATCTAAGGGCAAAGAGAACAGTGTCCCTGACTAGTCAGTCAGGTATTGAATGTTTTAAAAATTTTTGAGGCACATCAGTTGAATATGGTTGTTCTAGACCAAAGATGGGGATGTTCAGCCCACGGGCCATATCAGCCTCGAGAAATCATTTGGTCTGGCCCTATTAAGGCACTAGGGGTGAGTTAATTAAATGCTTGACTAAATATAGCAGGTTTTTTTAAGTTGGTAATTTTGTATGTCCCATAAATGTTATAAATATCCAAATGGCCCTTGGCAGAAAAAAGGTTCCCCACCCCTATTCTAGACTATGAGAACCTGAGAGAAGGAACTTTCATTCATATAACCTTTAGACACAATGGATTCTTTGAAAAGTACACATTGGATCTATGAATCAAATCATAGACTCTGTCTGGTATCACTTACCAAATTGGACTCATTAGGTGGAATGTACTTCTCTGTCCCCATTCGCACAAGTCCATCATGGTAGAGAAATATTTTTAGTGGATCACATGATGTTACCAGAATGTAAATTCGTAAATCAAACTTATAACCTTCCATTAGGAAAGGCTTGTCGATGTATTCTTGAACAATCAAATGATCCTGAGATGGAAGTTTATCACCATTTCTTATCAAAGAAATCCTAAGATTAAAAAAAAGAATCAAATGAACAACTTGATATGGAGTCGAGATGTTTACAAAGTTACAGCTAATACTCAAGAAGAATACGGAGGAATGGGTAACTCCAAAGTCTGTGCCTTCACAAAGGCAGTGAATTGCAAAACAATAAACTGTCAGAATCAACTTTTCTGGAATTCTGGAACCTAACCAAAAGCTTGTAACAACCAAGGATCACTTATTCAAAACATAAGTAAAAAATAAAATTAAAAAGAACACACACACAGCTAAGTCGATGTAAAACAGCTTTGTGGCATTTTAACTTTCTCTGGTACCAACTCTCTACCACCAGCTCACCAGCTCAGCAGTGGGCTCTAACAATAGCCCATGTTTCCAGTACTGGTACTGATGCTAGAGGGAGCAGAGTAGAACATATTCTGTTGGTTGCCTCTTTTTAACCTGTGTAGTGGCTCCCTGGAGGACCTCAAAGGACATGCTTTTATCTTGCCTAACTGGAAACTCTTCCCAAGCTGAGGCAGCTACTTAGGGAGGCAATTATGGAGAACATTTAAAGACATATGTACTAGCTCCTGCTGCCTAAGGCAATAAAATAACTATTGGAGGAAACAACAGACCTACTAAAAAGATTGAAGAGAAAGACTGAGAAATGAGAATCTTTGAGGAATGAGGTTTTGAAAAGCTCTGACATATTTCTAGGACTCCAGAAGGCCATGTCTGTGTCCAAACGCAGTGCATGCTCAGGAAAAACCTGAGAAGACCCTAAGCTCTTAGCTCTGGCTAACCAGGAGGCTTTATACAGTAAGAAATAAAAGCTGAGGCAGAGATATAAATTGCCTAGTTGAGCACAGAATGCACGCTCAAACTTAAACACACACACAATCTATCTGCAAAGACTGGGCAAAATTTTTTGGAGGGAGGGTTTTCAAATGTTTAAGAAAATCTCTGTTCAATTAGTAGCTGACCACTAACCTAAAACAATAAGAATTACAGTAGCCACACACAAGAAAGAATAGACTTTAGAAAATTATTTCAGAAACCCACTGTGCAAATAAGCAGCAACTACCACAAGCATGAACAATAATAGCAATAAACCTACAAAGAGGGGGAAAGCTTATTTTCTGATTTTCTACATTACAGTATTCAAAATGTCAAATTTTTAACAAAAAAATTGTAAGTCCTGCAAAATAAAAAAGAAAGTATGACACATACACAGGAATATTATTGATTAATATACAGTCTCTGAGGAAACCCAGATGTTGAGCTTACTGGACAATCAACTATTGAAATCAACTATTTTAAATTTATTCAGAGTTAAAGGAAATCATGACAACGCTATCTCGCCAACTTGAGAATATCTAATTAGAGATAGAAATTATTTTTAAAGGGTAAGGGAGAGATCTCAAACAGAAATTCTGAAGTTGAAAAGTATAATAACAAGACAATAAAAAATCATTAGAGATGCTAAACAGAAGACTTAGGAATGCAAAAAGAAAAGCAACACTTAAAGATGATCAGTTAAGATTAACTTATCTAAGGAACAAAAAGAAAAAAATGAAGAAAAATCAGAGCTTAAAAGTTCACCATCAAGAATATCAGCATACATATTCTGAGAGTTTCAAATAAAGAGAAGAAAGAGGGGTAAGAAGAATATATGAAGAATTAATAGCTGAAGATCTATTAATTCCAAGAAGATCAATAAATTCCGAGTAGGACAAACTCAGATAGATCCACACTGAGACACATAATCGAACAGTCAAAAGCCAAGGCAAAGAGTCTTAAAAGTAGCAAGATTAAAGCTACTCGTCATGTCCGAGGAATCCTTAATAACATAAAAACTTGTTTCTCATCAGAAACAATAGAGGCCAAAATACCATGAAATGACATATTCAAAGAGCTGATAGAAAAAGAAAAAAGAACTTTTAACCAAGAATTCTATAGCTGGCAAAACTATTCAAAATTAAAGAAGAAATTAAGACACTCCCAGATAAACAGTAGCTGAGGGAGTTTCTTGCTAGTATACCTGGCCTAGAAGAAATGTTAAAGAGAATCCTTCAGGCAAAACAAAAGGACACTAGACAATAACTCAAATACACACAAAGAAATAAAGATTACCACTAAAGGTGATTCATGGTAAATATAAATGTCACTATTAGTATAGTTCAAGTTTGTGACTCCTCATTTTTCCTATATTATTTAAAACACAACTGCATAAAATAATAATAATAAATCTATGTTATTGGACACACAATGAACAGGATGTATTTTGTGATAATAAAAGGGAGCAGAGTTATATAGGATCAGGGTTTTTTGTGTTTTGTTGTTGTTGATTTTTACTATTGAAAGAAAAATTATATTAATCCAAACAAGACTGCTATAAATTGAGATGTTAATTGTAATCCCAGAGTAACCATTAAAAAACTAAAAATATATATAGTTAAATAAATGACAAGGAAAGTAAATTGGTACACTAGAATATTATTTAATATGGAAGAGGGCAGAAATGGTGGAATTGAGGAATGAAAATTATGTATAAGACATAGAAAACAAATAGCAAAATGGTAGAAGTAAATCTTTCCTTATCAATAATGACTTAAGTACAAATAGATTAACTCTCTTATTAAAAAACAAGATTTGGCAGAATGAATAAAAAAACACATGATCTAACTATATTTTGTCTACAAGAGATTCATATTAGAATCAAAGTCTCAAATAGGTTTAAAACAAACAAATGGAAAAGATATTTCATGCAAACAATAACCAAAAGAGAACTGCAGTATATTAGTATCAGACAAAATAGACTTTCAGATAAAGTTATTACAAAAGACAAAGAAAACAGTACATAGTGATTATTTTAAAAGGCAATGTATCAAAAAGACATAATAATTATAAACATATATGCACCTACCAACAGAGCTCCAAAATATATGAGGCAAAAACTGACAGAACTCAAAGAAGATGTACATAGTTCAAATAACAACGGGAGTCTTCAACACTCCACTTTCAGCAATGGAGATGACAATCAAACAAAAGAGCAGCAAGGAAATGGATACACTCCACAGATGGCAGAGGTGTCCTTTCCCTCCTCACCTCATCACAGGAGATAAACCCAGCCGCACAGTGTGCTTTTTCAGCTATTTTATATACTGTTGTCAAATCTGATTAATACTTCTGTATAATGTCTTACCATTAAGTGTAAATATATATGTTAACATTATTGTTTAACATTAAAATTGAGAAAAATGTAAACTTCAATTATACCCCCCAAATTTTTTCTTTGAAACTAACACACTGCACCAACTTGACATTAAACAATTAACATAAAATTCCCACTAATATTACATGTTTATTTTTTAAACTAGTAAACCACAGTTAAAAATAGTGTCTGATTAGATTGTGATTGAAAATTAAAGGGAAATTTGTTGAATAGCTACATTTCCAAAAACCTTTTTTTCCCCAAAGCATTTAAAACAAAAGATTAAAATGTCTCATGAGTTTTTATTAAAAGCAGACTCAGTTACATTTTTTTAAAAAGTACATTGCAGAAAACTAACATAAGAAAGCAAAAGGAAAGAAATATAAGTTATATAATCTATTCTCAACTAGCATGTCTACTTCTTGGTATTTTAGCTTAATGTGTTCTACTTATTTTCAACCCAATCACCATGGGTACAGAGCTAAAAACGAGGAAAACAGAGATAGACTCATAGCTGGAGAGCAGGCTGACAGCTGGGAAGGGGGTTTTGGGAGGCTGAAAGAGTAGAGGGATTGAACATAAGAGAGAAAAAAACTCATGGACATGGAAAACAGTATGGTGATTGCAGGGGAGAGGGGAGTTGGGGAAGATGGAGAAGGGTTTAGGGAGGATAAATGGTGATGGATAGAGACTTGGCCTGAGGAGGTAAACATACAATACAGTGTACAGATAATGAGTTGTTGAATTTTGCACCTGAGACCTGTATAATTTTGTTAATCAGTGTCACCCCAATAAATTTAATAAAAGGAAAAAATGTATTTGTAAAGCAAAGAAGGCACATGTAAGAGTAACTCCCTTCTCATTTCTTTCTCCAAGTCAATTTAGCTCTGTGGTATCCAAGATTACTCTAAAATTATTATAAATGCAAATTTTGTTTAAAAAATAGAAAACATCTTTTTTCCCCTATTTGGTTGTCTCCTATTAAAGTCTTCCACTCTGTTTATTTAATTTTTAAATTTAATTACTGAAGCCTGTGGGACAGAATGAAAGGACTCATTAAATATTTAGTTCCAAAAACAGCAATGGTTAGAATCCCATTTTATCATATTTTTCATATTCATACTCAACTATGAGTGAATACTCACATTTATTACATACACACACATACATACACGAGAGGTCCAGTTCACAAATTCATGCACAGGTGGGGTCTTGCTGGCCAAGGGAAGGGTACTGGGAGGTTGGCTGGCTGGCCCTGCCCCTGATTGGAGGGTGGGTTAGATCAGGGGCAGGGGCCATGGGAGGTTGGCCAGGCGGTCATAGTGCACATCATAGCAACCAGTCTTTCCGGTTGTCCAGTCACTTGGCTTTTACATATAGACTAGTGTCCCAGTGCATGAAATTCGTGCACATTAAAAGGGAATTAATTAGAGGAAATATTTTAACATTGCTATTTGCCCTTTCTCTATAATAGAAGTGTCAGAGATTAAAGAAAATTAGTAAAACGTATATGAAAATCTTCCTCCTGTCAGAGTCTGGGGTACACCATGGAACCCAGAGTCAAGTCTTCAACCACCCATGTGCACCTCAAAATCTGGACGGCCCCCCTTCATTGGGCTAGATCCAGACCTGGCTGGTCCCACCCTGTCAAGCCCTGCCAGGTGTGGGGGGGGTGCAGCCTCAAGTCCCCTGGGTGCCAGGGCAGGGGGGCATGGCCTGAGGTCCCCCATCAAGCCCTGCTGGGTGGAGAGAGTGGGCTGTGATCCCCCAGCCTGGTGCTGGGGCAGGGGGCACAGCCTCACGTCCCCTGACCTGGGGCCAGGGCAGGGGGCATGGCCTGAGGTCCCCCGGCCTGGCACCAGGGAAAAGGATGCAGCCTGAGTTCCTCTGGCCTGGTGCGAGGGCAGGGGGAGCAGCCTGAGGTCTCCTGTCAAGCCCTGCAGGTGGAAGGCATGACCTGAGGTCCCCTGTCAAGCCCCATGCAGGAGGTGGGTGGGTGTGCAGCCTCAGGTCCCTGCAGATTGCTCCTTAAGGCTCATTATGGGAACTTAGCCTCAGCTGTGGGTGCAAATTGACTGGAGTCAAGGTCAATTTGCATATTCCCTCTTTATTATATAGGATATATATATATATATATATATATATATATATATATATATATAATTTTCAGGTGAAAAATACTTACCCATGACCCATTGCACCATTAGCTGGTTTTACTATAAAAGTTTTCTGCTTCCTTTTTTTCTTCAATTCTTTCATGTAGTTCTGGAATTGAGTATATTCAGCAGGGAAGATCCATGTTCGAGGAATAAAGGTATAATCCAGAGGCCGGGACTTGATCATTCTGTTAGTTAGAGATAGTATAAAAAGTAATTTCTATTCAAGCTTTTCTAAATTTTCTTCCTGTGATCCTGACATTTACTACAAGGATTCAAATCCCTCTATTCATTTATTAATTCATTCAGCAGATGTCTATTGCACATCGATCATGTGCTACACACTATTCTAGACACTGGTGATACATCAGTAAAGAAAAACAGACACTGTTCTCTGCCCTATGTACTAATTTACTTATTAGTAAATCAAACATATATTTGAGTACATACTATGTGCTAGGCACGGGGGATATAAGTTAATATGGTTTCTTTTCTAAGAAATTTACATATAGGATATTAATCAAATACAATGCAATAGAGGTAATAAAGGCTTATAAAGCAAGATAACATGGAAAAAGTCACTAACTATCCCGCAGGAATGGGATTGGCAGTAGGAAATGGCTTATGGCCAGGTGCCACTTACATTGCTTTTTTAAAATAATTTTGAGTCCTATGGGTCACCTATAGGGAGCAGTTTTGATTGCCTTTTATCCTGTTCATTTTTGGAGTTGAATTCCTTCTCTGAGAAAACTATGTGAAGCCTTTAGTCAATAGAGGTTTTTTTTTTTTATATGAACTACATGTGCTTATACATGTGGTTTTATGGCTACAATGTATGTCCTAGTATTTTTATTTTCTACAAATCAGGCTGCCTATTTGAAACATAACTTAAAGATAAACTCAGTATCAAATGTTTACTTTGCTGTTGTTTTTAATCCTCACCTAAGGATATTCTTTCCATTGATTTTTTAGAGAGAGTGGAAGGGAGGAAGAGAAGGAGGGAAGAAGGCAGGTAGAGAGAGAGAAACATTGATGGGAAAGAAACGCATTGACTGGCTGCCTCCTGCACGCACCCCAACAGGGCCACGGATCGAACTTGCAACCCAGGTGTATGCCCTCGACTGGGAATCAAACCCACGACGCTTCAGTACATAGACTGGTGCTCTAAGCACCGTGAAACGCGTACAGGGCTGAATGTTTACTTTCGATGAATCCCAAATGTTAACCACTTTGTATATATTGATTCCCAATAAAAATAAATTAAGGGAAATATTTTAAAATATTATATATTAAAGAAAATCTGATTGTTCCAAACATGTCTTTTTAATAAATGTATGCAAGTCTTTTAATAGGTGAGCAAATAATGTAGTAGATATTGTCCCCAAATAAAATTAGTAGAAACTAAAATGAAGCCATACTAACAGTATATAGTATGCAAAGAGGTAGGACCTAAATACATAAGTCAGTTGGCCTCCACAACTGGAGGTTCATAAATTACCATATTTCAAGTGTTCTTTCAAGAGAACCCTGTAAGAAAGTTACGTTTCTATTATGGAAAAGGATATAATTACCAACTCCATCTGTCAAGCTCAGAATAAGCCAACAAGCTAAATAGGTTTACAATTGAGCTTTATAATTGTTCATATGGAAAAATACAATAAATAACAATGCAAGAATGAACAGTGCTTCACAAACGCACAACTGTAAGCTTACGTTTGCCCCACCGTGTGTATATGTGGCCCACATGTATGTGTGTGCACACATGCATCTACTACAGTGCCTGGCACATTCTAGATGCTCAGTAACCAGTATATGAAGACACAGATGCACACACACCATAACGCAACAGATTAGATCCTGCAAGGTTTAACTGAAAATAAATAAGCTCATATTGAATAAACAGTAAAAAGAGCCCTGAGATTCTAGAACCCAAGATTCTGCTCTAGCTCTGCTACCAACTATGTGTTAACTTTGTGCAAGATATTTCCCTGACCCTCAGTTACCTCCTCGGCAAAGAGCAGGAATGGAAGCAGAGAACTTTTCAGACCCTCCTAGATCTAAAATCCTCTCTTCCATCAGAATATTTCAAATCAATATAACTTTGTAAAAGTTAGCACTCTAATATTCAAAATGTAAATTTATAACAGGTTTATTCTATTATAAGAAAATGAAGATTACTTGGTCATATTTCTTGCTAAGAAATCTTTCCGACAGATCTCCCCCATTCCTGGAAAATGGTTGATCCTCTGGAAAATAAAAGGGTAAATATTAATATCCTCATTGACTTAATGAATATAGCCATTTATACTATAATATAGTTACCACTATCTTTTAAGTTTTCATGTTTTAATAAACTGACAATTATTAACATAAAATATTTAAGTTAAATGACCTATAATGAATTAAAGAATCTATAGTAATTGATTATATAGAAAATAAAATTGCACAGCTTTAAAGAAATCAAAAAGGGGAGTTTATAATAACATTAAAGTTACAATTTTTGGTGTTGAATAACTGGTAATTAATTATCTAAATGATCTTTTACATTCTAATGAAAATGGACTTCTTTTTCTTTCACTAAATTCTGTGTTACCCTCTATACTAGTGGAAGAAGAACTGCATAAAATGTGAACTGTCTAAAATTCCATACATTTAACTTTTTTAATATGTTTGTATCACATCCTGAAAATAAAAGAATGAAGCTAGATATATAACGGACATGGAACTGCCATGTCATGATCTCTGTAGGCAATCTATTCCACATGACTCATCTTTAAGCATAATGCAAAACACCCGTTGAGTAAAGGTTTTCTTCTATCAGTTCTTACTTAAAGATGCAAAGAGGCTAAAAATCACATCGGAAAGGATGCAGACTTCATGCAAAGTCAGTACTGCACAGCAACAAAACAGGCTATTAAGGTGAGATTGTCCACATAGCAAGAACCCTTTCTAAGGAAAAATATGAGGAATGTATGTAACTTCCCCAATGGCCAATAATAGGCCATGACTAACTCCCCACCTGGTAGTTTTGCAGCTCCGCAATCTTCTCCTGCTGAACTGCGGCGTCACACCATATCAGGTTACTCGTTTCATCCTCATCGGAAGTTTTCATAAATCCCATTTCATCTATTACTAAACGAACTGCAAGTAAAAGTTTAGGTTAAACCAAAATTAAAATACTTCTGAAATATATCTGATGGGGAAACATCTTTTGATATGTATAAATATTAGCTCAAAGTGTTTTGTTGGCAAAATCTCCATTAGTTATAGCATAACTTTATTTTGAGTTAAAACAATTTATTTAACTATACTCAGCAATAACTGAGAACTGTTTTTAGGTTGCACCCAAAATCCTCAGAGGTTTAATAGGGACACAACACTGTTAAAGAGCTCAGTGATTATTCACAGCACAAGGAGAACATATGCACAGCTGAGACAACACCTCTATCAGCAAAATGTACTTTCCTGGCTTTTCCATGACCTTGGGCTGGGTACAAAAGGGAAAAGGGAAAAATAGCCCCTGGTCATTAGATCATTAGACCTACTTTCCACCTCCCCTCTTTCCAATTATTTTTAGCAATTAAAACCAAGTCAGCATGTTGACCTAGGATGCAAAATAAAAAAGCAGAATTCACTGCACAGATTCAGAAACTGTCCTATCTGCAAACCCTCTAATCTCACCGAAAAAGAGATTTGTGCTCAGAGGAAAGCTTGTTTTTTAGTACAAACTATTTATGGACTCCTCTCTAATTTAGATACTATAATTAACATATTGACATTTTTCTTCCAATGAATTTCAAGTTCCCTCTTGCCTACAATACAGGTAAGCAAAATACTTCTTTTTAAAAGTTTTACTTTTACTGGTATCCAATATGAGGAGAAATGGTACAAAGCAATCAATTGTCTGAATTTACTTGGCTCAAGTATGATACTGATGAGCAAACACTTGGCCTCAAATCCTGGGGACTCTTGTTTGTTTCGAAGCTGAGGAAAAAGAAAGAACTTTTTATGCAGCAGTGCCTAGTACACAGGCATAAAAGAGGACAGTGACTGGTGGTGGATGAGGTCAGGGAGGAGATTGTGAGCTGAAGATGCTGTTGGACATGAGATGCCTGGTGAAACTCGGGCTGTCTGAAGGCCAGGTGACAATGTAAGTCAGGGAAAGGGCTGTTCCTCTCTCATCTGCCACAGACCACCAGGCAGCTGTGGTGTCCTGGGGGCTGAGGAGCTGCTGTGCACCCTAGAGGCACAGGGCCAGGGACACAGCCTGGGAGACATCTTTAACTGGCTCACAGGCAGAAGACAATGAGGTCGGACCAGCAACTCAGAAGCAGACCTTCTCCTGAGTACATGAGACGCATCGTGTGGGCCTCTCAGAAATGACTGGGAAGACCTTGATGAGAGAAATGGAACCTGAAGCCATATGGAGAACACGAATACATCATCAGCCCTCTGAACACTTCCTAGGAAAGTGAGAGGAAACTTCCTTTAAACACTCTCCTTTAAATCAAGGTTCCTTGTGAATCACATGAGGACCTTCAAAGTGAGAGGATGAGTTAACACCACCCAGCTATCACTTTTTAAAAATATTTTAATTAATTTCAGAGAGGAAGGGAAAGGGAGAGAGAAAGAAACATCAATGATGAGAGAGAATCATCAATCAGCTGCCTCCTACGAGCCCCACACTGGGGATCGAGCCCACAACCCAGACATGTGCCCTGACTCTGAAATCCAACCGCAAAGTCCTGCTTCGTAGGTCAAGGCTCAACCACTGAGCCCCGCCAGTCAGGCCATCTATCACTTTTACAAAGGCCACCTTACTCTTGTTTTTGCCTTCTGAAAAAAACAATGCTGCAGATAAGCCCTGAATCAGTCACATCTAGTCCTCTCACACCAACATGCTCAGCATGGTTCCCCCTGAAGAACACCTGTTTGAACCCAGTGTGGGGGGACCTCAATCCCACTGAAATATTTCAGTGATTGTTGCTAAGCTTTGATGAATTAATGTAAATGAAAATGAGATTCTTGAATGTTAATAAAAGGTAAAAAAACTAACATCCTTGATATTCATATGATTTTCCTCAACTCTTAATGCAAAATAACTAAGAAAAGAGGAATATTATTTGAGTGCTTGTTATTCATAATGAGTTTTGCAGTACTGGGCAAAAGTATCTTAATTTCAAGCAATTAATTCTCATCTGTTCTCTACACTGCAGATACGTTTTAGACCGAAAGACTAGAATTTCATTAATAAAAAGCAACAGCATCTTTAAAAGATTTATTTAAAAATAAGAGAAATGATTTTACTCTATTCTTTGTCTCCTCTAATCTAAGAGTAATATGCAAATTGACCCTCACTCAGTTACACCCACAAGCCACACCCACCAATCAAGCAGGAGCAAATATGCAAATTAACTAAGATGGCAGTGGAGTTGCCCCGGGCAATGGAGGAAGCCAGAGCCCTGTGGGTCCTGAGCTCTACTCAAGGCTATAAAGTTTCAACTATAGAAGATAAACAAACCCCAGATACCTGCCGGGCTGGGACCTTGGGTTGCCAGGGACAACCCAGGCTTCGAGTGGGGGTCCAAGGCAACAAAGTTTCAATTATAGAAGTTAAATAAATCCCAGATAGCTGCTTCCAGCCAGGCACCCCAGTAGGGACCTGAACCCTGAATGGGGCTATGGGCAGCCTGAAACAGCCATCAGTCTCTCACCCAGGCTGGTCAGGCACGCCAGCAGGTGGACATCCCCCGAGGGGTCCCAGAATGTGAGAAGGCACAGGCCAGGCTGAGGGACACCCCCCCCCCCCCAGTGCACAAATTTTTGTGCACCAGGCCTCTAGCTGTTTAATAAAAGTCTCAAATTTTAAATTGTTCATTTTCTATTTAACATTTTAATCTGTTTAATGTTCTTATCATTTTATGCCTGATTTTAACAATGAGTTTAATCAAAGTCATTCCATTAATAACTAAAGTTTTTCATTTACATTGATGCTCTATTTGATTATTAACATGATAAATAGCTCATTATAAAATAACATTTTATAAAAGGCATGTAAAAATCCATTACATAAAAAGAGTCTCTCTCTGAATTTCTACATTTTTTTTCAACATCAAATTAGATTTTCCAACAGGTATGACAATCTCATGATTCTGAGAAGACCTACCAATTTCAAACTTTGTCCCAGCAACATTGGCTGTAATTGTTCCCTTCTTTTTCTTCTTTCTGACTCTCCTTTTCAGTGTGCTTTGAAAAGGCAGCTCTGTACTCAGATCCAAGGCAGAAGGCCCCTGAATAACTTTAAGAGAAACGTAAACCAACCAAATATCACTGAAATAATAGAAATTACATACCAGAGAACACAAATGCCCTCCCGAAAAATGTAAAATTTTAAGTTCTGGTTCTTTTAAGACTCCCCGATTTGTAATTGTTAAGAATAGCTAGCAGTGATGATCTATAATCTGTATTCTGTGATGTGATGAAGTCAGTCAGCTTACCTCTTTCTTGAGGCAGAGATGGCATTATTGCCGCATCAACTAGCAAGCAGTGTGTGCTCTTTACCAAGCTCTCAGGAC
Organism: Murina feae; assembly: GCA_004026665.1. NCBI lineage: Eukaryota > Metazoa > Chordata > Mammalia > Chiroptera > Vespertilionidae > Murina > Murina feae. The sequence goes on from PVJC01014473.1 coordinate 26,828, forward strand.
CTTTGGAAGGTCCGCATTCATCTAAGTAGGATATGGCTCCAAACCACGGAAGGTGCCTATCATATTATCTTGGTGGAATACTCAGGTTTCAGGGCACTGAAGTTATGGGAAAAGAAGATATCTGCAGGGATTTTAAAAACAAAGCCATTTAGAAAATAACTTTTATGACAGTTTGTGATATTTACCAATACTATTTTTAAAATCCAAGTAAAAGTGAAAGTTAATGTACTCAACCAACACTTATTTGTTAATTTATTAAAATTATGTAAAATGCCAAGTGATGGTTCCCTGTCCTAAAAAAAGTGCAGTCTAGAGAAGGAGGTTTTATTTAAGTTACATATTCATATTTATATACAATAAATAACATGCCATACACAGACAAGGGAAACAATAACAATATTCACTACCATTTAGTGAACACTTACTATCTTGGGCCACAAACACTACTGAATCTTTCAACAGCACTATGAGGTAGAAGCTTTTATCCTCATCTGTCTTACAGATGAGAAAATTGAGCCCTAACCAGTTTGGCTCAGTGGATAGAGTGTTGGTCTGCAGACTCAAGGGTCTCAGGTTCGATTCCGGTCAAGGGCATGTACCTTGGTTGCGGGCACATCCCCAGTAGGGAGTGTGCAGGAGGCAGCTGATCGATGTTTCTCTCTCATTGATGTTTCTAACTCTCTATCCCTCTCCCTTCCTCTCTGTAAAAAATCGATAAAATATATTTTTTTGAAAAAGAAAGAAAAGAAAATTGAGCGCAGAAAGGAGAAATCCTTACAAAGCAAGTGACCAAGTGAAGATTAAAATTAACATCTCTCTGATGTCAAAGCTGGTGGGACCTCAAGCAACCTTCAACCTAATGCCATAAACTTAACTGTGTTTACAATGAAACAGTATCAGGCAGCGGTCACATGCTGACAGAATGCAGAGAAAAGTGATTCCTTAGTAAGGGGGGTGTGGTGGGAAGAGAGCAAGTAGACTTTATAGACAACCGTTGAATTGTGCCTTTAAAAATGAGAGCAATTTTGAAAGGCAGACAACAGAAGGAGTCATTACTATGATCATCTTATCTGGGCACACAAAGGAACGAAATAATCATTTTTAATGAAATAATTCATTTGATTTGGCTGCACTTTAACATGACCTATATTATGCTTCACTTATATTTTCATTGTATATATATGCATCTAGGTGTTTAGGCCTTTTCTATATTATACTGCCTAATCTATACTATTCATCTTCCAATTTCTCCCTTCATATTGTAAGAATCATGAGTTCTTGTAAAATATCTCTAAACATAATGAAAATATATGAAATCTATCATGATAAACAAAGGTATTAATATGTTTATCAGGAGATTCCAAGGTTTATTAAAAATTCAGAAATATTCAGAAATCTTCTACATAAAATACGATTTATATATATCACCCCAAATAGTCATTATTTGTAAGATTCATTATTAAAGAAAATTTAGAACTCATTTTGTTCTCAGGTATCACTTTTAAGTAGAATAATTCTCTAGAATAATTCAAATCCAAAACGACAGAAAGATTTATTACAGACCAAATTTGGGCAGGTACAGTATTAAAAATCTAAAACATTTCATTATAATATACATTCAATAACTTAGGTACTATTTTCTCCAATTTTCCAGATATGGAAACTAAAACTGAATAAGTTAAATAAATCAAGGTAAGAGCTAATAAATAGAAAACCTGGGCTTTGGACACAATTCTGATTATCCTATTCACCAATTCACTAAGTCCCACTGTATTCAGACACCATACTAATACAGTCGGTCACATAGAAATAAAAGAAGTTTTCAGCCCTATTGCTGTACATACTGCAAATATGGTGTGTTCTGGAACTTCACAATACTTCAAGCCAAACAGTGAAATTACAGTAAATATCCCTAATCTGACCTCAGCTCCAAATTCCAAGCTGGAAGTAGGCTAGATTACTTTTCAGAATAAAAGCTAGGAATACTCTAAAGTTCAGATTAATTTACTTCTGGAAGCTCTCTGATACCTCAGGGAGGTAGCTACTTGAGTTTACAAGTCCTTGTCCAACATCTTGTTACTGGAGTAAACAAAGACCCTCTTGTGGTAACAAGTACTTGTTACATTGAAAGTAGGTGACAAAGTCAGCAAGAGTTTAAGAACAACGCCTGCCTACCCATACTAAAAAAAAAAATTAGCATTTTTATAGGCTCTAAAAACATATTTGTTCATTTCTGACTTAAATAATGAGCCAAAGGACTTTGATTTAATAGAGCTCAAAACAAGAACTATTATTCCTTCCCCGTCCACACAGGAATTTAAAGACCTTAAAATTATTCTGTCCATTCATGTGCTTTAATTCCACTTATGGTTTGGTGACTAACAATGACAGTGCTTTAACAAAGTCAAGGACTTCATTCTACCACCCCAATTCTAATCAGTTCACTGTATTCTAAGTAAGAGACTGCGAAGGCAGATTGACCACACCACTCAGATAAGCCATGGCTACCTACTTTCCCAAGTGGAAAGCATGTTTCAGTTATGTCCGAAATCCTTTAAGCCACCGGTTTCTTAACCTTGGCTGTGGAGTTGAATCACCTGAGGAGCTTTAAAAATCCAGTTCCAAGGCCAAACCTCTGATGCAGGTCGAGCCCAGGCATCAGTATTTTTAAAGCTCTCCAAATGATTCCAGTGTGCAGCCAAGGTTGACCACCTCTGCTGTAAGCACATAATGGCACTAAAGCAAACACTAGCTCATTATAATATACACAAATGAAATTATTTTTAAAAGCTAAAGAAAACTGTTGTGACTGTATTAAAAAAAAAAAAAAAGGTCAAGCCCAGCCAGAGTAGCTCAGTGGATGAGTTACTCTTGGTTCAATCACTGGTCAGGCACATGCCCAGGCTGCAGGCTAGATCCCCAGTAGGGGGTGTGCAGGAGGTAGCCGATCAATGTCCCTCTCTCTCTAATCATTATTTCTATCACTCTATCCCTCTCCCTTCCTCACTCTCTAAAAAATAAAAATAAAATAATAAACCAATAATAGAAAAAAGTTAAATAATTTGAAATCGCCTATAAAAATCCTCATGTCTAGTTCAACTAAACAAATTGGGGAAAAGAATTAGGTGATCAACAGAGATTAACTTCTAAGACTAAAAAACAATATGCCAATAAAGAAACCATTTCCAAAAGGAATCAATTTTTCAAAATTTCAGGCAAATGGTAACCTTGAATGTAGAACTTTAAGTGCTACCATGCAAAATAATAGATGCACAAAACTGAAACAACAGTAACAGCAAAAGAATTTCAATTCATTTATCCTGGAATTTACCCTTCTTCCCAGTTCTTCCCACTTAAAATCCAGATAATCTGCTTTTCCCATCATGTCTGAAGAAATCCACACCCTGCTGAATGCTGTATATGGGCTCTTGGTAAATATTTGGGAAATTCTGTGTACGTAGATTACTAAAATAATCTCACAAAAAAAGTCAATTGGAATCAGAATTAGGACTAAGTTGAAAATATTTTAAATAACATTAAATAAAAAAATGTAATGAAAGCTGTTTTTATGGAGAGGTAGGGAAAGAAAAGAGAATCAGTATAAACCAGTACCTACCATGTGCTAAGCATTTTCACATAACTGTGTATTAAGTCCTCCCAATAGGTGCCCCAGTACATTTTATTCCAGTTTTACAGAAAGAAAAATTTAGACCCCGTGTTTAAGTAAATTGCCCAAAGTCACACCGAAGAGGTAACAATGAAGTGGTTTGTTTCTAAAGCCCATGTTCCTTCCCACTTTTTGTACTAACTTCAAAACTCAGTTTTCACACACAACATATGGAAGATTTCACAAAGAAGTTTATCTGCTTGACTTGAACTATTTTATAAGATACAGAATGAGAGCGAGGAATTCAAACTGTAGTTTAAAATGTGGTCAGATCACAACGTTGCCTCAGACTGAATCTCTGTTTGGAGTACCTGGAAGGTATACGTATCCCAGTTGTTGCTGTTTCTCCTTCACGAAGGTGCTGCATGGAACTCCACAAACACTATTATGTATCAGGCTCTGTTGTCAATCAACAAAATGGATAAAAATGTCCTTTCTCTGTTGGCATTTGCATTCCAGTGAGAATAGAGGGAAATAATAATAGTAAACATATCCTATCTAATAAAAGAGTAATATGCAAATTAGGTGTCACTCCATCACAAAGATGGCCGCCCCCATAGCCACAAGATGGCAGCACCCAGTCCAGTTCAGCCCTGCCACTAAAGTGGTCAGGCCTGTCAGCCAAGAAGGTGGGGGGCCCGAGGGGAGGAACAGGTGATCAGAGGGGGTTGGGGGTCACCTGCCCAGGCCAGTGGGCAGAGCCAGTGATCAGAGGGGTATGAGGGTACCCTACTCAGGCATAAGGCCTGTGCCAGAGGCCTCAGGCCTGGGCAGGGGCAAGGCCAGAGATTGCAGGGCCTGGGCTCCACAGAGGCAGCAATCGGAGGAACAGGGGCAGAGCTTGTGATCACAGGGGTCTGGGCATGGGTGGAGCCAGCAATGCAGGGGCCTGGGGGTCCTCTGCCCAGGCCTGTAGCCTTGGCCACAGGCTGCAGTGGAGCAAGAGTAAAACTGGCAATGGCAGGGATCTGAGGGTCCCCTGCCCAGGCCTGCAGCCTTGGCCAGAGGCTGCCAATGGGGCAATGGCAGAGCTGGCAAAGGGCAGGATCAGAGTCAGTGTTCAAAGAGGCCTGGGCTCTGTGAAGCCAGCAAGCAGAGGGGCTTGGGGGACTTCTGCCTAGGCCTGCAGCCTCAGGCAGAGACTGCAGCCCTGGGCAGGGGCAGAGCCAGTGATTACAGGGATCTGGGGGTCTCCTGCCCTGGCCTGCATCCTCAGCCAGAGGTTACAGGCCTGGGCAGGGGTGGAGCTGGGATTGGAGGGGCAGGGGTGGAGCCAGTGATCAGAATGAACTACAGAGGAAACACCTTTTCTTACCGCTCATTGGGTAAGCTCCCTGTATGCCACTGGTAATATTCTTAGTAACTTGGGTAATAAGAATCCAAAAAGGAATCTAGGGTTTTACCACCACATTCCTGGACAAAAAAAAATTAAGGTCCACTGCTAGAGGGCTAAGAAACGTCTTATCCTGCCCTAGCTGGTTTGGCTCAGTGCATAATGCCTCAGCCTGCTGACACTAGGGTCTGGGTTCAATTCTGACCAAGGGCATGTACCTAGGCTGCAGGTTCCTCCCTGGCCAGAGACCAGGTCAGGGCTCATGCAGGAGGCAACCAATCAAAGTGTTCCTCTCACTTTGATGTTTTCTCTGGTTTTCTCTTCTCTTCCACATTCTCTAAAAATCGATGGAAATATATGCTCAGGTGAGACTAAAAAAAGAAAGAAAGAAATGTCATATCCTATGAAAGACACATCTTGAAAATGCCTAAAGAAAGTTGTCTTTTTTCATGGTGAAGGGACTGGAGTCCGTGTTGATAAAAACACCTTGGTGGCTGCGGTGACTGGCAGTGGCGGCAGCAGTGGGGTGATGGGGCTGGTGGCTTCCCCTGATTAGCCTGGTTGCCTCCCACAAAGGGAGGCCAGACTGCGGCTTAGGCCTGCTCCCCACAGGGAGCAGGGAGCGGGCGTAAGCCATCAGTAGGACACCCCCTGATACTTCCAATACTCCCAATATGTGATAGGGAGCAGGCTGGGCTGAGCCCACACCCCCCCGCCCGTGCACAAATTTCATGCACTAGGTCCCTAGTTAAATAAATAAAGAAAGTTCTAAGTACTGCAGGGATCGGGGGGGGGGAGAACTAGTTAGATCAGGAGTGTGAGAAGAGAGGAAGAAAAAGGTTTTAAATACTGTATACAAATAGGCCTCATGAGGTAATGACTTATCAGAAGTAGGGTTGATTAAAATATTATGTGATTATGTAGACATGGGCATGTTAAGAACATGTGAAGGTAAACATGTATGATAGAGTGGGGATAAGAAACATATTACTTTCTGTGGTACTAAAATAAGTCTTTAAATCCTCCAACATAGTTATTTTTCCTAAATCCTGGTTTTCTATACACTGTATTTTCTACATTGATTTTTAAGTTACTATTTTCACACTGTCAAAGGGTAGACCAAACATATTCCACATTGTATGTATACACTTGTGTTTAGTGTGTCAGTTCTCTGCATGGGAAGAGGAGGCAGGAAGATCTCAAGCCCTCTTCTCCACCTTGTGTCCCAGTACTGACATTAGATTTGCTCACACTCCTAATGATTCTCTCTGGTAAGCTTCTAGCTCCTTGGTTTGGGGAATCTAACTCGCTCCCCCCCCCCCCCCCCCCCCCCCCCACACACACACACACTTCCACACTTGCTATCCTATGTATGGCTTTGTCATTCTCAAAACCTAACAAAAAAATCTATATTAGTCAATACAGATCACAGATTGCTGCAATAATAAACAACCCTCAAATCTTAGGAGCTTAAAACAATTAAGGGCTACTTCTTGATCATCCTAGATAACAACTGAACACTAGCAAGGGTGCTCCACATAGTACAGTCACACAGGAACCGAAGCTGTCAGGGCAGTCTTCTTCCTAACCATGACTAATCACTGTTCCAGAGGTAAAGAAAGTTTTGGAGGACCTCACACAAAAAAACTCATGACACTCAACATTTCTGCTCCTAATTCAATGACCTGAAGTAGTTACAAATGACGCCAGCTAACAGGAGTAGAAATTGCAATCATATAAAAGGACCAATCATATTTAAAAAAAAAAAAAAGCAGTAACACTAACAACCATCACAGCTTCCAACCTTGATTACTCCCTATTTGAACCTCGCAGTCCACCCTTAGACACTATTTTCTAGTACTCCATGTGCAATACTCTCCACTGCCTGGGAAAAAATAGCTGAGACTCTGTACTGTATCCAGTCCACCCCTTGGCTTTATACAGTGGACTAGAGTTCCGGTGCATGGAATTCGTGCATGGGTGGGGTCCCTAGGCCTGACTGGAGATCAGGGCCAATCAGGTTCCCCATCTCCCAGCCTCTTCCTTCCCTCACCGCTGACATGCAGCCACCATGTGATTCCCCACCTCTCCACCTCTTCTCCACCTCCCTCCACTCCTTCCCTCGCTGCCTACATCTGCCACCACCCACCCTGGTTCCCCGTTCCAGTCTGGAGCCCAGTTGGGGGGAGGGACCGGAGAGCTGGCTGGCAGGCTGGGGGCAGCTCCTGGGTTGAGCATCTGCCCCCCTGGTGGTCAGTGTTCATCATAGCAACCAGTTGTTCCAGTCGTTCTGGCCGTTCCGTTGTAACAGTCGCTTAAGCTTTATATCCTACACACATACCCATCCATTCCTCCCTGAAGCAATGGAGATTAAGTGTCATCACTCTTTCACAGTTCAATTTATCTCATTTAGAAGCATCCACAACTCTTTAGTTTCTCCTTTTCATAACAAGATTAGAGGCCCTGGGGATCAGGCCTAATCCAGCAGTCTCTCCCAGTCTGGAACCCCTCGCTCCTTACCATGGGAGAGGCTCAGCCGTTCTGATTGTCCCACCATAACGGTTGCTTAGGCTTTTATTATATAGATAATAAAAGAGTAACATGCAAATCAACTGAACGGGGAAATGACCAGCCACTATGATGTGCACTGATCACCAAGGGGCAGACACTCAATGCAGGAGCTGCCCCCTGGTAGTCAGTGCACTCCCACAAGGGGAGCGCCAGTCAGCCAGAAGTCCAGTTCACAGCTGGCAAATGCAACAGTGGTGGTAGGAGCCTCTATCTGCCTCTGCAGCAGCACTAAGGGCCCCTCAGGGGAATGTTTACCTGCTGGCTTAGGCCTGCTCCCTATGTGGGCCTAAGCTAGTAGGTGGACATCCCTCAAGGGCTCCTGGACTGTATACAGATAATTAACTTCTCTGACCTGAGCTGCTATGTATTAAAATAATTATAAGGAGAAAGAGGAATAAGACGAGGAAGAGGAAGAGGAGGATGGGGTTGATGCAGTCACTTATGAAGACATACTATGTGCCAGGAACTCGTCTAAGTTTTTACATATAAAACTCTGATCTTCCCTACCCTAAGACAGTTATCCCCATTGACAGTTATTCAAAGAAAAGAGGAATAATGAACAATGATATTAAAATATAAGTTATAAGAACATTTTAAAATGATAAGTATTCTGCAAATTTGCCTCCAGACAATCCTCAATCCTAAACTATAATTACCTGATGAAAGATGTTCCTACTATGACTTCAAAAATAATAATAATAATAATAATAATAATAAATACAGCAAAAATTATATCCAATTAGGCTTTACTTTATAGGTAAACTACTCTCCATACACATAATGTGTTATTTACAGAGAGGTTATTGCAGGTAGCAATCAGAAATCTATTACTTCATGACAATTATTAAAATAAGGCAGTTGATATTTTATGTACAATTAATAATAGTTGTAAACATGAATACAATTTTTTTCCATTTTTGTTCTATAATGCATCATTAATTTCACTACTTGGTACCAAAACCAAATTTGATATAATCTTTTTATTATCAAAGAAATGATATTTTTCCTTCCATGAAAATAAATGAAACATGTGTCACTTTTTAAATATTAAAATCTGAAGTGTTCTTGTTTTGAATATTACTAGGATTTGATTTAATGTGAGCCCTATACGAGCAGCTTCTTAAACTTTAAAATGTATACTAATCACCTGGGAATATTATTAAACCTTGGATTCTGGTTCATTAGGTCTATATAGACTTTCAGACCTACATTCCTATCAATTCCCAGGTATTCTGGTCCGCAGATCACACTTTGGTAGTGAAGTTCTAGACCACCACAATGTTTAATATTATGCAGATACAATTTTTTTTTTAATTTAAAGCTCTTCTTAATAATATGTCAAATTATAAAACAATTTTAAAATTCATGTGGGTGATGTAAAATTACATCTTAACATTAAAAGGGCCCATGAGTCATAAAAAGTAAAATAGGTTGGAAAATGTTGGCCTAAAGCAGTGATGCTCAAAGTATGGCCCCAGGAATAACAGCATCAGCATCACCAGCAAACTTGTTAGAAATGAAAATTCTCAGGTCCGATCCCAGATCTTCAAAATCTGGGAGAGAGGCCAGCCCTGTGTGTGGTTCTGAAGCAGGCTAAAGTTTGAGGACCACTGGACTGGAGGGCTGAGGAAGACAATACTCCTGGCGTCCATCCCCTCCTCGTGGGTCTTCTGCAGCATAGCCATGTGGATGACAGAAATCACCTGTCCAAGCAACAAGTGGAGGAGAAAGCATTTGCCAGGGAGGGCTCTGAGCAGCTGAAAAGAGGAAATTTGCTGCAAACACTGCTGTAGATAGCCCTGTTATGCGAGCCGAGGTCTGCGAATCTAGAAAGACCGTTGAAACTCCTTGCTTGAGCCCAAACCAGCTACCAATGCTGAGCAACCAAGACATTCATTTTTAAGATATGCAGTCTACCAAAACTATAAGGATTAACCGCAGCCACAAACAATAATATACCCTCTGGTCCAAAGTATTGGGCCAGGAGCATGGGAGCTTAATCTGGAAAGGTTGTGGGTGGCT
>PVJC01014474.1:7475-36510 GCA_004026665.1 Murina feae
GGAAGTGGGAAAGCAAGGTGGCAGGCCGGGGAGCGGGTAAGAGGTGGCAGGGGGTCGGCGGCCTGCTTGGTGGGCTTCCCAGGCCCTTTGTGGGGCATCGGGGAGCGGGTAAGAGGTGGCACGGGATCGACGGCCTGCTTGGCAGCTGTCCAGGCCCTTTGCAGGGCATCGTGGAGTGGGAAAGAGGCAGCAGGGGGTCAGTGGCCTGCTTGGTGGGCTTCCCAGGCCCCTTACAGGGCACCAGGAAGTGGGAAAGCAAGGTAGCGGGCCGGGGAGCGGGAAAGAGGCAGCGGGGGGTCAGTGGCCTGCTTAGTGGCTGCCCAGGCCCTTTGCGGGGCACCGGGGAGCGGGAAAGCAAGGCTGCAGGGGCCAGGGTCCTGCTTGGCAGCTCCCCAGACCCCTTAGCGGCACCGGGAAGTGGGAAAGGAAGGCAGCAGGGGACGGGTGAGTGGGAAAGAGTTGGCGGCCTGCTTGGTGGCTTCCCAGGTCCCTTCCGGAGATAAGGGAGCAGGAAAAGGCTGGCCTGACCACGAGGCGGGGTTTTTCCTGCTTTCTGGTGGCTGGAGGAAGATGGGCAGTAGGCAAGCTTGGGAGGCAGGCCGCACCCAGCCCTGGCCACGTTCAAAAAAGAGAACAACATGCAGGGGAGGGCAAGAGTCTGAGAGATCAACATAGAGGGGGTGCCTGCTCCAAGCCTCCACGGTGTGCCTGGGGGCAGGCCCCCGGCAGGTAGACACACACAGGAGGACTGCTCCGAGCCTCAGATGCGGCTTGGGGCAGGTCCCCAGTGGCCACACACACACACACACACACACACACACAAAAGGCGCCTGGCAGACTGGGGCCATCATAGGACATCCACTGAGGGGTCCCAGACTGTGAGGGGGCACAGGCTGGGCTGAGGGACTCCCTCCACCCCGAGTGCACAAATTTTTGTGCACCGGGCCCCTAGTAATCTAATAAAAGAGTAATATGCAAATTAACCATCACTCTGAGAAACCTAAGCCACACCCACAACCAAGCCACGCCCCCAGCCAATCAGAGCGGCTGTATCCAAATTAACCCAGCCAAGATGGTGACCAGCAGCCATGGAGCTAGAGCAAACAGAAGGCTTCCGTTGCACCAGCCATGGAGGAAATTGCCTGCCTAGGCCAGCTGGGCCTGTGCTCAAGGTAACAAAGTTTCAATTATAGAAGCCACTCAGCTGAAGCAAACAGGAGGCTTTGTTGCCTGCCTAGGCCTCCACTCAAGGCAACAAAGTTTCAATTATAGAAGATAAATAAACCCCAAAAACCTGGTTTCAGCCATCCTCACTGGGAGCTGTTGGGTCAATAGGAGCTGTGAGTAGCCTGAAAATGGCCCTCAGCCCCTCACCCAGGCTGGCCACACCTCCATGGGGTGAGGGTCCTCACTGGGGGGCTTGGCCAGCCTACAAACAGCCATCAGCCCCTCACCCAGACTGGCCAGGCATGCCAGCAGGTGGACATCCACAGAGGGGTCCCAGACTGTGAGAGGGCACAGGCCGGGCTGAGGGACCCCCCAAGTGCACAAATTTTTGTGCACCAAGCCCCTCGTTTCATGTAATACTGGTTTAGTGGTGATGAACTCCTTTAGCTTCTTCTTATCTGTGAAGCTATCTGACCTTCAGTTCTAAATGATAGCTTTGCTGAGTACAGTAATCTTGCTTGTAGGTTCTTGCTATTCATCACTTTGAATATTTTTTGCCACTCCCTTCTGGCCTGCATCATTTCTGTTGAGAAATCAGCTGACAGTTGTATGGGTACTCCCTTGCAGGTAACTAACTGTTTTTCTCTTGCTGCTTTTAAGTTTCTCTCTTTGTCTTTTGCTCTTGGCATTTTACTTATGATGTGTCTTGGTGTGGTCCTCTTTGGATTCCTCTTGTTTGGAATTCTTTATGCTTCTTGGACTTGTAAGTCTATGTCTTTCACCAGGTAGGGGAAGTTTTCTGTCATTACTTCTTCAAATAGGTTTTCAATTTTGCTCTCTCTCTTTTTCTAGCACCCCCATGATTAGGATGTTGGTACACTTGAAGTTGTCCCAGAGGCTCCTCACACTATCTTCATATTTTTGGATTCTTTTTTTCTTTTTTCTTTTCCAGTTGGGTGTTTTTTGCTTCTTCATATTTCAAATCTTTGACTTGATTCTTGGGGTCCTTTAGTCTGCTGTTGGATCTCTGTATATTATTCTTTATTTCATTCAGTGTATGCTTAATATTTAATTGGTCCTTTTTCATATCCTTGAGGGTCTCACTAAATTTCTTGAGATTTCTACAAGATGCTTGAGTAACCTTATATCTGTGGTTTTGAACTCTATATCCAGTAGTTTTCTTTCTTCTATTTTTTTTGTTTGTGACATGTTTCTTTGTCTCTGCATTTTGGCTGCTTCCCTCTGTTTTTAGAGTGGCTTTGTGTGCTAGGTATCCTATAGAGTCCAGTGGCTCAGCATTCCTGATTACCTGAGGTGGACACTCTTGGTGCACCCCTTTGTGGGCTGTGCACAGTCTTGTTTTAGTTAAGTCTTGGTTGCTACTTGATATCACTGGGAAGAATTGACACCAGGCCAGTTGGCTATGGTGACCAGCTGTATCTACAATGGGAGAACTGCTGTGCTAGAGACACTCTTATGGAGCAAGACTTGCTTCAGTGGGGCTTTGGTGCTCATTGAGTCTGCCCCTTGAGTGTGTCACTTATGGATATGAAGAGTTGTAATCTGGTATGGTTTCACATTGACCACTGGGTACACTGGCTCTTGGACCTCCAAGGAGGTGCAAAGTCAGTCACTGTCTGAGGCCACCCAGCAGGAGTTACAGAGAGATCTGCAGATTCCTCCTCTTTGGGGTTTGGAAGTGCCCAGATGAGGCCCAGCTGTGAAGCAATGCAGGCTGCTGTCTAGGCCTTTTGGAAGCTTTGGCTCCTTTTGACCCAGCTGCAGTTTGTTAGACTTTAGATTGCAAAAGAATAGGCCATTCATATGCAAAAGCCTCTGCTCACAGCTTGGGTGGGGTTGTAAATTGGGGGAGGGGAAGGTCTTAGGGAATCATCAGGGCAGAGCAAACTGCAATGGCTGTCATTCTGCTCTGCCTCAGAGAAATCCCGGGCCCTGTGCAGGAACAAAGATCGCTGCAAGCACCTCTGCAAGAAAGCTGCCCTCGCATTCCAGACTGATGCCAGACAGTCCATTTTCTCTCTATATGAGTCTGGGTCCCCAGAATCTTGCCTGGAACTGGAGTTCAGAGCAGTTGGGAGCTCGTGTGCCCCTCCTGATTGAAAAAGACAACAATGCACCCAGTTGCCAAACCGTTTCCGTGTGCACCTCCGTACCTCTGCACTTCTGCACCTCTGCACCTCCTATCAGTTTCATAACACTTTTATCTTTCCTTATAGTTGTAGAATTTTCACTCAGCCAGCCTTCTCGTGGTTCTGGATGATACCTGTTTTGTCTTTTAGTTTTAGTTTTGATGTGGTTGTGCAAGGCAGCAAATACAAGGATATACCTATGCTGCCATCTTGGTTCCTTCCTAAAAATGATTCTTGATTAAAAGTTTAAGGTCAGCCACACATATTACAAATAGATTCAAACAATTTAAACTACTCCAGTGTACTTGTTTTTCTCTTGGAAATCTAACCATTTATATGTATTTATGAGCTGTTCTCCTCCCCATGTCAATTTTTAGATTATAAACTCTTGAGGAAGGTGGTTTAACTTTTCCTTTGTATATTATAGTACCCAGGAAGGAACTCTCTTAGTCTCTGAATACTTTCAAAATGTTATAGATATTGAGGATTTTGCATTCAAATTATTGGGGTCAGTGTGATTAACACAAAGACATAGTAGTTTTGTTAAGCTCTAGGATTTGTTCTGAAGTCAGCTTCTCTTGATTTAACCATAAGTTTATTATTACCTTATATTCTTTTTCATATAATACCATGATATCAGGTTATTAATATGGGAAAGTCTGTCAGGATATAGAAGCACATGTGGATAGAAGTTTATGTGCATGTACACAAATATTCCTGTGTATGTATGGGAGCAGGCACACAGAATATATGAGAATTTGGGGTACATTTTATGCTTAGCATTTTAATTTGAATTTTACATAACTATATGCACTGAATTTTGGAGCTACTACAGTTGACATTCAGAAAGTTTTTAATCAGAGGTAAACCTGATAACTTAGGAAGATAAGGACATGTTTTCCTTTCATGGCTTCATTTTAGTTTTACTTTTTTCTATATTTCCAAAGATTTAAATTGTCAAGAATATATAATTATTGAAATGGACTAACTTACAGCTGGGCAGAAATGATATTGAGGCTCTGAGGTATATTTTAACATTTTGGTGAAAATTTACTATGTGTAATATTTTAAAAGCATCAAAACAGAGACTATCTAGAATAAAAGTCAATTATCATAAAGCATAATGACTGAAAGTCATATATAGTTGACAGACTACAAAGATTATATATGTAAAAGCCAAGCGACTAGAACACTGGAATAACCTGTCACTATGACATGCACTGCAGCAGCCAACTGGCCCGATGGAGGCCCGGATCAGCTATCTCCCAAATCACCCACTGCCCCTCTCCCCTGGCCGGCTTGGCCACGATCGGCCCCCATCTGGATGCTGGCCAGCTGGACCCCACCTGTGCATGAATTCGTGCACCGGGCCTCTAGTAAATAATAATAAAGAGAAAAAGAGCCTAAATTGGTACAGAAAAGGGATTGAGCTGTTTTGCATTATAATTAGAAGTCTGTAATCATAAAATTTGTCTCAATACAAAGAATGATCTTTGCAGTCAGGGCATATCTCTTTGGTATAACCTTGAACTCTAATGGTATGTGCTACTTTAATTAGTTGATGTAATACATATTTTATGAATATGGATGATATTGTCAAAGTGTATCCAAATATTATTATTAGTTTTAAGTCAATATTTGACAGCATTTATGTTTGTGACTCTATAATTAATAATAGATACATCATTGTGTAAATGCCATCTTTAATATGTGTTAATTTTGGTTACAGAATAATGAAGTCAACTTTTTTTGAAAGCTTCAAAGTTTACTTAAAACTGTTCTCTGTACATATTTGAATTTTAGAGAGTTTTGGTTTTATTTTATCCTAACATTTCTTCTTAAACATAATGTTATTACTGCTCAAAAAGAGGTAAATCAAAATCATTCCCTTTGTTTTGAGTTTTCATTGCACATTATCAGTTGGTGGAAGTGGAAACAATTTAATAAAGCTTGGGTAATTTAGTTTCAGTCTAAATTCTCAACTGGCAATTGGCTGAAAACTGCTATCTGAAGAAGTGAGCATCCAAATGTCATTCTGTGATTTGTCTACTGTCTGCTTGACTTAGCAAGGCCCTATCAAGAAAAACAAATGGAGTGACTAATCAAAAGAAAATCAATGGTAAGAGTTTTCACTTAAATTATAAAGTGTGTGTGTGTGTGTGTGTGTGTGTAAAGCATACCAGTTTATTATATTTGAATTAAGATTTTAGAACTTTAAAAATTTAGGATGTAATTAATTCCAAATGTCTGAGTTTATAGGCCAATGACTTACATTTGTAATAAAATGTATGAAAAAATGGTTTATATATAAGATATTTTATATGCTTAATATTGATAAAATAGTAATAAAATGTGAAAAATCAGTTATACAGTTCATGTCTAGTATAAGAACTTCAGTTCTTTGTAATTCTACTGTAGTTATTTTTTAAAATAGCATATTATAAAATATATTGCTTGAGAAAAGTTTAACTTCAATCTGTTAGTTGTATAGATACTTCTTACTTTAAGTAAATGTCATAAATTATGCAGCAGTCTGTTGATTTCTGTTTTGTTTTTACTTCCATTACAAAATGAGAGAGGGAAAAGAAAATATATTACATTGTAATACCACTTAGTTTAATATTTTTAAGAATTTAATATTGATACAATACTTCTGTGGAAAATATTAAATTCTTAAGATTAGATATTTATATACCCCAAATAGAGTAGAATGGGTATTCACAATATAGCAAAGTTTCAAATTTGGTGGTAAAATCAGATAGATCTCTCCTATCTTATCCATTTGCACTGAGAAAATAATTCAAATTCAGCTAAATTTTTATGTTTCAAGTGGCCTTAAACTTAATATTTTTGTTCTCATTGTATTTGGTTCTTACTTATCCCTTTATTTGGTGTCCTATCAGTTCCATTATTAGTTAACTTTCGACAGTAGTGGGTGTAGTAGCTTCTAAAGACTGAAATCTAAAATCACCGTTTATCTGAGCTTTTTCTAGTGTCTCTAGGGACATAGTAGCTTTGTGATAACTAGATAATGGGTCATGAAAGTCAAATATAAGTAATAGATTGTGATTCGGTTGTCAGACTTATAATTTTTTAGATTGACAGAGTTTGAGTAATTTTTCTTGCTCAAAGATGTCTAAAATGGTGTTAATTCAATGTGACCATCCTCTTAACTGTTTTCTAGAGCCAAATAACACACACATCAGGAATAGCACATATGACAGGTACCTAGCTAGCATAGCATCTGTTATCCTATAAGCATTCAAACGTTGACAGAGAATTCAGTATTTTAGATGGCAACATCTGTCCTTCAATCTAGTAATTCAATTTTTTATAGATTGTCTGCTGTTTATGATTCATTCATCTAGCTACTGAGGATAATATGGTGCAATTAAAAACCGATATTTCCTAATTGCTTTTGAACTTACAGTGTAGATGTTAATTATAGTGTAGATAAAGTCACACAAACAAATGTAAAATTGTAACTAGAACCAATACCATGGAAAGGTATGTTACCATGAGAATAGAAGCAATGTGGTTGCTGTGTAAGTAAAGCATAGGACCAACACATTTATTTCTCAAAGTGAATTGATAACACTTTTTTTTTTTACTTTAGTTAAGTTTATACTTCTAAATTAATATCTTTGAGCAAGGCATGTTGGAAATATCTAATCATGGAGAAATAAAAATTTTTATGCTACTATTCTATTTCTTAGATTTCTTATAGCAAAGCCTTGTCAAAATAACATTCTTAGGTGAGAATTTCACTTATGGGAGAAAAATCTTATAGGATCTTTTTTAACATTTCAGAATTAAAGGCAATGAATGATAACCCTGATTTTTTTCAACTGAATTTTAGTTAAAGGATATCCTATATAATAAAGGTTAATATGCAAATTGTCCTCTCAACTGAGAATTCAACCGGGAATTTGACCAGGGAGTGGGGCCAGCTGGCCAACCTCCTGAGGCCCCTTCCCCTGATTGGTCCCAAACTCCAACAGCTCCCCCAACCCCAATCAGGGTGGACTGGCCAAACCCCATCTGTGCACAAATCCATGCATCAGACCCCTAGTTAACCATAAAATAACTGCTATCCTCTTCTTAGCAACTATATTCCATTCTAGTATCAACCCAGAACAGTGATTTATTTATCACTCATTTTATATCATTGAGTTGTTACATACAGACATTAAAAATTTTTAATGTTTTTTTTTTTTTTTAGAGAGAGAAGAAGGGAGAAGGAGAGAGAAACATCAATGTGAGAAAGAAACAATGTTTGGTTGCCTCCCATAGGTAAACCTCAACTTCTTGGTGCACAGGACCATACTCCAACCAATTGAGCCACACTGGCCTGGGCCATGCAGATTTTTTAAAAAATGATAGTATGATTTTCTTAATCTACTTTTATCCTTTTGAAAGGAAATGTAAAATGTATATTTTTAATAAATTTATTCTAGAACATACATCTATTAAATTTAAAAAAATAAAATGGTAGAGTATTTGGATACCTAAATGTTTACACTTTTTCTGTAGGACACAGAATCTTGTCTAAGGGAGAGACATTACAGAATTTTGAAAAATAATGAAGTTAGTTTTTATTTTTGTTATATCAGTCAACACTCACTTTGAAGACTACCTTTTCATTATTCATCTGAATAAACAAACTGAACCAAAGCATACAATCTAGTATGAAACTAAAATCAGGAAAGCTTATTTTTATAATAGAAATGAACTTTACTAAAATATTTAAACCATTTAAATGTAAGTAAATATGAATCTTTTTCAAATGGCAAAATTCAAATTAACTCTATTGTTAACTTTTTCCTCAAAATTTATAATTTTGATTTTAATCTCTATGGTGACTTCTAAAATGTTTTTCTGGCTATACTCAAAAGAAGGTCATCAACATCACTTTTAAGTGTTCTGCTTTGAAGATCTAAGGTCAGATACCTGGGCAGTTACACTTGTCATGTCTGGGAGAATGATGTCCTTCCCATATCTCCCAGTTGGAGTGCAGTGTCTATGACATTATTTCTGTGACAGCTTTTTTTTAGGTCTGTGCTGTTAGCTGTTATTGGTCCATGATATCAAGTGGATAATTGGGTTTTTAATTACATAAAGATATTTAAAACAGAGTAATCTAATAAAAGAGTAATATTGAAATTGACTGTTTCTCCGGAATGCCTAAGCCACGCCCACCAGCCAATCAGAGCAGCTGTATGCAAATTAACCCAGCCAAGATGAAGGCTGGCAGTCACGGAGTTAGAGTAAACAGCAGGCTTCCGTTGTACCAGGAGTAAACTGTCTACCTAAGCCGGCTGGGCCTCTCTCTGCTCACGGCAACATAGTTGCAATTATAGAAGCCACGCAGCTGAACTAAACAGGAGGCTTCCGTTGCACCAGCAATGGAGGAAACTGCCTGCCTAGGCCAGCTAGGCCTCTACTAAGGCAACATTCTTTCAATTATAGAAGCCACGGAGCTGAAGCCAACAGTAGGCTTCGTTACCTGCCTAGACCTCAGCTTAAAGCAACAGTGTATCAATTATAGAAGATAAATAAACCCCAGAAACCTGCTTCCAGCCAGCCTTGCTGGGATGTTGGGTCAGTGGGAGCTGTGGGCAACCTGAAAGCCTGAAAACGGCTCTCAGCCCCACACCCAGGCTGCCCAGGCACCCCAGTAGGGACCTGAACCCTGAAGGGACTGTGGGCAGCCTGAAAACAGCCCTCAGCCCCGCACCCAGGCTGCTCAGGCATGCCAGCAGGTGGATGTCCCCCAAGGGGTCCCAGACTGCAAGAGGGCACAGGCTGGGCTGAGGGACCTCCTGAGTGCACAAATTTTTGTGCACCAGGCCCCTAGTGCTAGTATAAACATCACAGATTGATCTGTAGCATTTTCTTTACTGAAAAGAGTGAAAAATGACTCTTATTTCTAAGCAAACTATATTCTACCAATAGTCATCATGGTTTAACTATATAACTTTTTGTAGAGCAGACAATATAGTATCTGATTGGGTTAGTGTATGTCGTAATATAATAGATTCTCTTTTTAACTTTGGGGCTACTACTGTGAAAAGAAATGGTGATTAACAGTTGTATGAAATTGCAAGTTTGAGAGAGAAAAAAATTTTTCTTGTTAATCTTCACCTGAGGATATTTTTTCCACTGATATTTAGAGAGAGTGGAAGGGAGGGAGTGAAGGGGGGAGATAAAGAGAGAGGAATGGAGGAAGGGAGGGAGAGAGAGAGAGAGAGAAGGAGAGAGAGGCATTGATATGAGAGAGATACATCAATTAGTTACCTCCTGTATATGCCCCAACTGGAGCCTGAGATCGAACCTGCAACACAGGTACATGCCCTTGACAGGTAATCCAACCTGAGACCCTTCGGTGAGCTGGCCAACACTCTAACTATTGAGCAATACTAGCCAGGGAGAGAAAAGAAAATTTTAATGAAAGTTATTATTGATAGTTGTGGGAAATAAAAGAACATTTTAAGTTTAGAATAAGAAAAATGCTTATAAATATGGAAAATAAAGATGGATTGCCTTTCAAGGTTCATTATTTTAAGGATCTGTAACAGAAATTTATCAGGAAGGAATTCTTGCTGATACAAAGCACAGCATTTTTTTAAAAATATATTTTATGATTTTTTTACAGAGCAGAAGGGAGAGGGATAGAGAGTTAGAATCATCAATGAGAAAGAAACATCAATCAGCTGCCTCCTGCACACTCCCCACCGGGGTTGTGCCCGCAACCAAGGTACATGCCCTTGACCGGAATCGAACCTGGGACCTTTCAGTCCACAGGCCAATGCTCTATCTACTGAGCCAAGCCGGTTCTGGCAGCACAGCATTTTTTGAAAGAAATTTGTGACACATCTTAAAAATAAATATATTCATAATAATGATTTAAATATATAAAATATTTTTCTATTATATGAAATGTGTATTACTAGGAATGTTAAGTTCCTGCTTGTAGTGGATTTTTTACTAAATAAACTTAAAAGATAAAAGAGCAAGTCCCATTCCTTTATTCTGTAAATTCTTATTGACACTCTGTTTTATGTTAGGCATTGCACACATTGGGGGCATAGTCACAAATAAGACTGATATGTCTGCTAAGGAAGATAACTATTAAGTAATTAATTATAATAAAGTATAGAAGATTGTGATATCATAATAACAAAGAAGATGTTTCTTAAGAATACTTTGAGAATTGCTAATTATTTAATCCGTTTACTTTCCTCATGAAATGACATAAAAATTGGACAAAATTCTTTGAGAATGGATCTTAGAAACTAGTAGACCGAAATAGTCTTTTTAAATAGCTTATCTAATCTAATAAAAGAGTAATATGCAAATTAACAATCACTCCAAGACGCCTAAGCCACACCCACCAGCCAAGCCACACCCACCCGCCAATCAAAGACACTCTATGCATATCAACCCAGCCAAGATGGCGGTTAATTTGTATACACAGGCGTGGAGCAAAGACTGAAGACAGCCTAGAAGGAAGCCAAGTGCTGCAGAAGGGAGCCAAGCTGCAAAGAAGGGAGGGAACAAGGTAGAGGAGATGGGAGGGAGCAAAGTGGGGGAGACGGGAGGAAGCAAGGCAGCAGAGAAGGGAGGGAGCCAAGGCAGCAGAGATGGGAGGAAGCGAGCCAGTGAAGAAGGGAGCGAAGCCTGTCTTGGCGGGCTTTGCTCCCTTCTCTGCTTCGCTCCAGCTCAGGAAGCCCTATTCTTGCAGGAATGGGATGAGGAAGCCCTATTCTTGCAGGAATCTTCCTGCAATGGGCTTCTAGTCCTATATAATAAAGAGGTAATATGCAAATTGATTGTCATACCCTCACACAAAGATGGCCACCCCCATGTGGTCAAAAAATGGCCACTACAGTGTCGCCAGCAGGGGAGGGCAGTTGTGGGCGATCAGGCCAGCAGGGGAGGGCAAGTTGGGATTGACCAAGTCTGCAGGGGAGGTCAGTTAGGGGGACCAGGTCAGCAGGGGAGGGCAGTTAGGGGGGACCAGGTCAGCAGGGGAGGGCAGTTGTGGGGGACCAGGCCTGCAGGGGAGGACAATTAGGTGTCAATCAGGCTGGCAGGGGAGTGGTTAGGGGGTGATCAAGCTGGAGGCAGAAGCGGTTAGGGGCAATCAGGCAGGCAGGCAGGTGAGCAGTTGGGAGCCAGCAGTCCCAAATTGTAAGAGAGACATCCCCCAAGGGGTCCCAGATTGGAGTTGGAGAGGGTGCAGGCTGGGAAAATTTTGTGCACCAGGCCCCTCTACTATATATATGTATATGTCTGTGTGTGTGTGTGTGTATATAGTAGGGGCTCAGTGCACAAAAACATGTGCACTTGGGAGTTCCCTCAGCCCAGCCTGGGCCCTCTAGCAATCTGGGACCCCTCTGGGGATGTCCACCTGGTAGCATGCCTGGCCAGCCTGGGTGAGGGGCTGATGGCCATTTTCAAGCTGGCCAAGGCCCCCAGTCTGGACTCTGACCCCATTGGGGTGTGGCCAGCCTGGGTAATGGGCTGAGGGCCATTTTCAGGCTGCCCACAGCCCCTTCATGTATGGGTTCCTACTGGTGTGTCTGGGCAGGCTGGTTGAGGAGCTGAAGGGCGTTTTCAGGCTGCCCACAACCCCTTCAGGTTTTGGGTCCCTACTGGGGTACCTGGCCAGCCTGGGTCAGGGGCTAATGGCTATTTGCAGGCTGGCCAAACCCCCCAGTGGGGTCCCTCACCCCATTGGGGTGTGGCCAGCCAGGGTGTGGGCATGAGGGCTGTTTTCAGGCTTTCAGGCTGCCCACAGCTCCCATTGATTCAACATCCCAGCAAGGCTGGCTGGAAGCAGGTTTCTGGGGTTTATTATCTTCCATAATTGATACACTGTTGCTTTAAGCCAAGGCCTAGGCAGATAGCGAAGCCTCCTGTTGGCTTCAGCTCCGTGGCTTCTATAATTGAAAGAATGTTGCCTTATTAGACTCTAGGCAGGCAGTTTCCTCCATCGCTGGTGCAATGGAAGCCTGCTGTTTGCTTCAGCTCCGAGGCTTCTATAATTGCAACTATGTTACCACAATGTTGCCTGGTACTGGGAGAAGCCCAGCCGGCCAGCAGACAGTTTTTTTTATTTTTTTATTTTTTTTATTTCATTGCTTAAAGTATTACAACAAGTGATAGATAACAGTTTACTCCTGGTGCAACGGAAGCCTGCTGTTTACTCCAGCTCCAACTGCTGGCCTCCATCTTGGCTGGATTAATTTGCATACAGCCGCTCTGATTGGCTGGTGGGTGTGGCTTAGGCATCCTGTAGAAACAGTCAATTTTAATATTACTCTTTTATTAGATTAGATCTCCATAAGAAGTTGGTTGGTCTGCCTATTGAACTATTAAGTGCTACTGTAGTCTTAACTAGAAAACTTTTTTATATAAAAAATTCAAATTAAAATAACAGAAGATTTAAGAATACCTGTATTCTGAGCTACTATATATTAATTGTTAAAGTGTTACAAGGGCATTGAATGCAAACATATTTTGGACACAGATAATAGCATTTTAATTTATAAGTTAGGAAATATTATGCAACCATATGAAAAAAAGATTGAAAATTTTAAGAAATACAATGAACGTAAAAAAACTTTTTCCAGGATTTATACTGTGAAATAATGTTTTTATAAGGGGAGGAATAAGTAATGACTTAAGTGGGGGAGGTATAGATGGTAAAATATGCAAGGGGCATAAGGAAGTGTTTTGGTTTGAAATGTATTCCTGTCTTATACTTTACCTATTAGAAGTTCATTTAAATTTTAGGAGGAGCATATAAATGTAAAATATGTTGATGTTAAACTTTTATCTGTCATTCATTTGAATACCTGAGTACCTAATAAGTATAAGATATTGTACTGTTTTATACTTTGCACAGTAAGGCTGTGTATAGCACAGCACCTCCTATTACTTAGCTGAAACCAGTCAGTCTTAATTCAGAGAAGGGAGTATCTGTTGGTTAAAGAGGAGTCATTTAAAACATGGGACAATTTTTGAAAATGCAGACCCAAGTAATATATACCATTAATCAGAAGGCAGCATGGGAGTGAAATGAGATATGAAAGAGTTAAGAAAATATCAAGATAAAATAATTAACTTTGCATTGGTTCAGTGTGTCCTATAAACTGTCAGATCTTTAATTTGCTAGTTAATTTTGGGGTACAAATTATTTTATTTTTATGAAATTTTGTTTCCTAAAGTATTGTTGGATTTAAATTTACAAAATTTTTTCTTTGCAAATATACATATACACAGTAACAATATGTGCAGGTCAAATTTAATTTTCAAATGAATCATTTAGAATGTGGTCACATCTGTGCCAGTCACAGTTCAATCTGTTGTATCTTTCTCATTCTTTGTCTAGGTGTGAATGTTTGGTATGTAGGAGGGTTGTAGGTAACTTGTATTTTTACTTGTACTAGTATATATTTAGATGAATAGATCATGTTCAAGGGGCCTGATTATTTAAAAATTATTGTGAAAAATTCTAACATAACACAAAAGAAGAGGGTCTTGTGTAGTAAGCTCCCTATATCTGTGTCCCAAATTTAACATGGGCAAATATTTGCCATATTGGCTTCATCTACTTCATCCTTTTATCTCAAATATTTTAAAGCAGATTTCAGCCTTCATCTTTTAACTCCTACATTTTTCAATATGCTTCTCTTAAAAAGACACATTTTTGTATACCTATACATTTTCACATCAAACAAAATGAATGATAATTCTTTATCACCTCATATTTCTCTGTTCAGTTTCCCCTGTTGGATTAAAAACCTCATT
This sequence comes from Murina feae, assembly GCA_004026665.1. Lineage (NCBI taxonomy): Eukaryota > Metazoa > Chordata > Mammalia > Chiroptera > Vespertilionidae > Murina > Murina feae. The sequence goes on from PVJC01014474.1 coordinate 21,611, forward strand.
TTACATTTGGGTTGTTCATTCTGAATCCAAACAAGATTCATACAGACTTGGTTATTAGGTCTGTTCTATAATTAAAATGTCTTTTCTTTCCCTTCACCAGTCTACCTTTCTTCTACCTCTCCCACCCCTGCCTTCCTTCCCTTCTCTTCCTCTTTCTTGTCCTTCCTGTTCATGACTTATTATGAGAAACTGGGTAGGCTATCACATAGAAAATTTCTCATTTTGGATTTTTATGTTGGTTTGTATGTCTTATTAACTTATTTATCTAGCCTCTAAATTTCCTGTAAATTAAAAGTTAGTTTAAAATACTAGACTCAAGTTAAGCATTGATTTTGGTGGTGGGGGAGGATTGATAGGAATAATTCATACATGGGGCTATTCCTTTATACTGCATCAGGGAGCACATAGCATTTACTGCTTCACTCATAGCAGTGCTAAAATTGACAGCTTCACTCATAAGCAGTAGCTTTCCATCAACCCTTCCTTTCATGGTTTCATTCATTGCTAACTGTTCTCTGAATCAGTTCTGTCAATAGGGTTTGAAAAATAATGAATTAGCCACCCTTTCTACATTTATTAGTAGGAATTCTATAAAGAAGAAAATTTTCTCATAAACTATCACTTTTTTATTTCCCTGAAATAATTCAGCCTAGAAAGCAACTTGGAACTTTTAATGGCTCTTAAATACCTAGGTTAATATCCAAGAGTAGCTTTGCATACAAGGAACACATAGCATTTAAGTACGCATGTAATTGTAGGATTTTTATAAAATATACTTATTTGATTTTTATGAACATTATCAGCATTAGGATAGCTGTATATACTCAATATGTACAATGTTGGTCATATAATAGTTGAGCATGTTTTACTGGTCCTACTTGGTCAAATATTCTGCTTTGTGATGAGTCCCTGGTGATGAGTTGAGCTTTAAGGAATAGGATTTTTTCTTCAGTCAGCAACTGAACAATATCATCTAGGAGAGTAAAACCATTTAGGTAGAGATTATTTTATATTGCTAGAATCATAAGTTTAAATTCAGTAATGAACAGTCAGTATTTTTATTAAATTCATTAGAATAACATTGGCTAATCTAATCTAATTAACTGTCTCTCCGGGATGTCTAAGCCATGCCCACCAGCCAAGACATGCCCCACCAGCCAATCAGAGAAGCTGTATGCAAATTAACTCAGCCAAGATAGCGGCCAGCAGCCGCAGAGCTAGAGTAAACAGCAGGCTTCCGTTGCAACTGGCTGCCTAGGCTGGCTGAGCCTCTGCTCATGGTAACAGTGTTTCAATTATAGAAGCCATGGAGCTGAAATAGGAGGCTTCCTTTCCTGCCTAGGCCTTGGCTCAAAGCAACAGTGTTTCAATTATAGAAGATAAATAAACCCCAGAAACCTGATTCCAGCAACCTCACTGGGACCTTGGGTCAGTGGGAGCTGTGGGCAGTCTGAAAGCCTTAAAATGGCTCTCAGCCCCTCACCCAGCTGGCCAGGTACCCCAGTAGGGACTCCAACCCTGAAGGGACTGTGGGAAGCCTGAAAAAGGCCCTCAGCCTATCACCCAGGCTTCCCATACCCCCATGGGGTGAGGGACCACACTAGGGGGCTTGGCTAACTTGCAAAGAACCATCAGCCCCTTACCCAGGCTGGCCAGGTATGCCAGCAGGTGGACATCCCCTGAGGGGTCCCAGACTGCAAGAGGGCCCAGGCTGGGCTGAAGGACCCCCGAGTGCACAAATTTTTGTGCACTGGGCCCCTAGTAACATTATATAAATTTTATGTGTACAGCTTTTTAACATTACATGTGTATAAACTATTGCACTCACCACCTGAAGTCTAGTCTCCTTCAGACACCATATATTTGACCATCTTTACCCTCTTTTTCCTCTTCCCATCTTCCTTTTCCTCTGGTAACCATTATTTTGTTGTCTGTACTTATGAGTTTAAGGTTTTGTTCCTTTTTTAATATTTCACATATGAGTAAAATCATGTGGTTCTTATCTTGTTTTAACATTTAGCATAATACTCTCAAGATCCATCTACCTGGTATGTTGTCACAAATGGCAATATTTCATTTTTCTATGGCTGAGCAGTATTCCATTATATGCTATAAGTACTACATCTTTTTATTAGTTTTTTCAATAAACACAACTAACTTCATTTAATTAATATTGTTAATGAACAAACCCTGAAGAAGAAAATCCATAATAGTTTATTTTGAGATGACATGATTGATTAAGAAAATCTGTGGTAGTCAACTTTAAAACCATTTATAAACTTATAAACAACAAAATTGTAGTAACAAAGTGCTGTATATACCATATCTTTAGACCAGCTAAACAAACATAATGGGAGAATCCACTCAGAATTGTAACAAACAAAATAAGTACTTTGCAATGAATTTGAGAAAGATGTTAGACCTTTGGGTGGAAAAAAACAACATTAACATATTGGAAACATTTTTTAAGATTCAAATAAATGGAGATAAACTGTTTCTGAATCATGAGAATATTGGCAAGTTATCCTATATAATAAATGCGTATTATGCAAATTGACCCTAACAGCAGAACAACTCGGAATGACTGGTCACTATGACACACACTGACCACCAATGGGCAAACATTCAATGAAGGAGCTCCCTCTGGTGGTGAGTGCGCTCCCACAAAGGGAGCTCTGCTCAGCAACAAGCCAGATTGACGGCTGCCCGGTTGACAGAGGTGGTGGTAGGAGCCTCTCCTGCCTCCTCAGCAGTGCTAAGGATGTCTGACTGCAGCTTAGACCTGCTCCCCTCTGGCAAGTGGACATCCCCTGAGGGCTCCCAGGCTGCCAGAGGGATGTCTGACTGCCAGCTTAGGTCTGATCCCTCAGGGAGCAGGCCTAAACCAGCAGGTGGACATCCCCCAAGGAGTCCCAGATGGCAAAAGGGCACAGGCTGGACTGAGGGACCCCCACACGAGTGCACACATATTTGTGCACCGGGCTCCTAGTTTGACTATAAATAATTTATGGACATTTAGATTTACTTCTAACTTTCAAAATTTCTAGTGATTTACTTTATATGGATTCTACAATGAGGGGAAGCCTCACCCTATTTCATATGAGAAACATTTTTTAATCCTCACCTGAGGCTATATTTTTATTGATTTTTTAGAGAGAGGAAGGGGAAGAGAGGAAAGAGAAATATTGATCGGTTGCCTCCTATATTTGCCGCAACCAGGGATCAAACCTTCAACCTATGTATGTGCCCTTACTGATAATTGAATCAGCAACCTTTTTGGTGCAAGGGAGGACACTCCAACCAGTTGAGCTACCAGGCCAGGGCACACATCAGAAACATTTTGAAGCAACAGTGTCTAAACAGTGGTAATGATACAGAAATAGGTGTGTGATCCAGGTACTTTGAGGGAAATTTCTACCCTCAGAGATTTAAATAGAAATTTTTCATGAACCACTGACTTCTTGGTGTCAAGAGAAAGGTCCCTTTGTCCTCCTGTGACTTATGCAAATTCCTTTTGCCTTAGTTTGCATGCCACCTTGATTTCTGAAATCAACCTTTTTAGTAATTTTCAAAAATTTATTTAGCATTATGTGAGTTCAAAGACTGTAAGTAGGTAATAAAACCAGCACATGTTTTTCTTCTTCTTTGAGTAAAACATTACTGTCCATATCCATGCTATTTTTCTATTCAGTACTTTACTAAATTATTAAAGTTGCCTTCTTAAGGGGAAGTCTGAGGAGAAATCTGTTTCTCCATCTTGTAAAACATAGATTACTGGAGCATTATGAGGAACCCAAAATTAGTCCCATCTATATATAATGCCTTAATATATGATAAAATATTATTTTCCAAAGGAGAGGCCACTTACAGGATATTCATTCAGTAGCATTACGTAGTAGCATTCAGTGGTATAATTGCAAGACTGATTTGATGAATAAATGTTTTCCTTCTTTATATAGCCATAGGAATTTTTTAAAAGTAGCATAGAAAATACTTTTTCATCTCATATTTGAAGCATTAGTAGAACCCACCAAGGTAAAGGTGTACTTGGATATTAAAAATTTTTGTTGGGCTAAAATATTATAATTAAAAGGATTATAGAAAGTTGTGGAACATAACTATATCAAATATTATAAAGAAAATGATACTAGCTATAATAATTTATATTATTGCAGAATATGAAAATTTAGGATCAAGATCCTAATATATAAATAAGACAAATATGACAGTTAATATTTGAAAGTAAAGAAATATGAATAATGAAAAAGTATGAGGGAAAACATTTAATCATGTACTTATAAGTTACAAAATAAAGTGACTTGGAGAAACACTTTTTCATTCTTTTAAAGGAGCCAAATTTTTTTAAAAAGAGATCTAATATTGTTAAGATAAGAAGTGATACCAAATTTTTGGGAAGAAATACAGGAATATGTGATGAGAGACAGTCATGTTCAGATATTTCACTTGTAGGAATTTAGGTATCAATATTTTGCCAATTATAAACCAGATATGTAGAAAAACACTCATTTTAGGGACTAATATAGACATTAATGTAAAATAGCATATTGTCTTAAATGATTATTTTCGAAGACTCCAGAACAATTGTCTAATAGAACTTTCTGTATTGATGGAAATATTCTGTAATTTACACTGTCCAATAATGGTCGCCTGAGTACTTGAAATGTGGCTGGGGCAATTGAAGAACTGAAATTTTAATTTTATTTAACATTATTTAAATTTAAATACATGGTGGCCCTGGCTGGTTTGGCTCAGTGGATGGAGCATCAGCCTGTGGACTGAAGGGTCCAGGGTTCAATTCCAATCAAGGGCACATGCCTGGGTTGTGGGCTTGATCCCCAGTGGCAGGTATGCAGGAGGCAGCCTATTGATGATTCTCTCTCATCATTGATGTTTCTATTTCTCTCCCTCTCACTTCCTCTCTGAAATCAATATACATATATATTTTTATTTTTATTTAAATATATGGGTCTGGTGTCCACACTATTGAACAGTGCACTCTAGAAATATTAAGTGTTAAGTAGAAAACATAATTAGTAAATTTATATTTCGTGACTACAAGCATGTAAATACCTATATGTACATACAGAAAATGATATAGTTAAAATACTTGTGTTAATATTGAAGGGAATGGGTGATTTTTTAAAAATGTTATTTAAAGGTTCAGGTGGAAATATGGAACAAACTGTTGAATCTCAGAGAGAAGTGGGTGAGGGATGTGTGGGAAGAGATTAACCAAAGAAGTTATATGTATATATGCATTGTCCATGAAAACAGACAATAGGGTGGTTAAGGCCAGGGGCAGTGCGGGAACCCTGTGCTGTAGACAAGGGGGAGAATAGAAGGGGGAGACATCTATAATACTCTCAATAATAAAAATAATAAAATGAAATTAAAAAAATAAAAACAAAACAACAACAAAAAAAGATCAAGTGAAAATAATGCAGTGCTCCAGCACTGCACTGTTCAATATGGTGGCCACTAGCTGAATATGGCAGTTTAAATTTAAATCAAGTAAAATTTGAAATTTAGTTCCTCAGAGTGCTAAGAGATAACATTATCACAAAAGTTGAAAGAATCAAGAGTGGAAAGTTGTTGTGAACAAGCCTTATTAACACCTTTACTACTTTACTACCCAAGTCCAAACTCTTTAGATTCCTCACTAATGATACCCAAACTTTGCTTAGATTCCTTTCTAATGAGCACTAACTTTCTTTTGTCCTGTCAGTTTCTTAGGTATTGAAAGCATTAATAGAACTCACCAAGGTAAAGGTGTTTCTTTGTGTAAAAAGCTGCCTGACTCAGTTATCTCTTTGAGCCTCATTTTATGATCTAAGCATCACATTATGATTCTCTCATAGACACATAATAAATTGTTTTTTCTCCTGTTAAAAAAATTTTTTTAGTACAATCACGCTAGCTGCATTTTAAGTGCTCAACAGCCACACATAGCTAATGTTCACTCTTTGCACAGAGTCTGCTCTGAATATTTCTACCAACATAAAAAGTTCTATTGAACAGTGCTGCAGAAATAACTGATGAAAACAATATACTGGAACAAGTCATTGATAATTTATTAGTCAATAATTTCCAAAGACAAATGAGTTAAAACTAGAGGTTGGATTCAGCCAAGAAGTGTACAGAACAATACAAGACCCTACTCTTGTGACCTAGATTAGTATTTCATAAAGTATGGGCAGCAGACTAGTGCTGGTTGTATCAGTCCATGAATAATGCTTACTCAGTTTCAGTACTTGTTTACAAACTTATGTATTTTTATAGCAAAGTGATATTTCTCTGTCATTCATGTACACCACCTATCTTTTTTTTTTCTAAATATATTTTATTGATTTTTTACAGAGAGGAAGGGAGAGGGATAGAGAGTTAGAAACATCGATGAGAGAGAAACATCAATCAGCTGCCTCTTGCAAGCCACCTACTGGGGATGTGCCCGCAACCAAGGTACATGCCCTTGACCGGAATCGAACCTGGGACCTTTCAGTCCACAGGCTGATGCTCTATCCACTGAGCCAAACCAGTTAGGGCTACACCACCTATCTTATCTCACCAAGGAGAGACTGGTATTATTAAAAAACTGCTGAGAGAGTTCTATGTAGTATGAGCAATAATCTGTGAGCATGTGTCCACATTGGAAATAAAAAAAGCCTTCACTTACAGACAGTATGAGAAACATTGATCAAGATAACAAAGAGAAAATAGATTATTCAGGGCAGTTTTGTATGGGACTTTAATTAGTTGTTAGTGTAGCTTAATAATCTATACTTGCAAGTGAAATTAAAAATTGGACACTAAATCTCTGAATGTGGTATACTTAGACTTCAGTCCTCCTGCTAGTGGAAATGATGCAAAAGACTCACTGTCCAACTGTAAGAATTTTAAAGGCATTCTAGTCAGTGCCTCTACCTTGGGGAAGTTGTTTCCTTTTTCACCTTCCTAGGCCTAGGAGATTGAACCATCTAGTGGAATCTTTTCCTTTCAGCAAAATTTCCAATTCTTTTTTTTTTCTTTACCCTTTTTAATCTCCTTTGGCAATTAGTTCTTTGGAACTATTTTCATCCTTCACCCCCAAAGTTAGTTTCAAAGGTTTGCAAAATGTCCCAAACAGGAAAATTATTTTAAATTAAGTGAGCTTCTAAAGTTTTGTTTTAAAATATTCTTTTTCACATTTTAAGCTTGATTCCCTGATACAAGATATTAAATTGAATTAATTATAACATGTAGACAGTATTTTTTACTATAATTAAGGCATAATGTGTCAGCTGAAGCATTATTTTAATGATATGGGGTAAGCATGAATTCTACATTTACTACCTGTTTCCTTATTGTGGTTTTGGCTCTACATTACATGGTTTCTATACTCGGAAATGAAATGCTCCATACACCCAGTGTTCAGGGTTTTTTTGAGAACTGATTCTTCTTTGTAGAATTTAAGTTCAAATGGAATCAAGTATTCTCTAACAGTTCTGATTCTACTAGCCTTACATTTTTATTAAAAAATATATATATACTCAGTCCTTTATCAGTATTATTGATTTATCTCTTTCTAATTTTAGTGTTTCTTCTTTTTCTCCCTAATTTATCAAATTTGGAAAGAGTTGGAAAACAGAGGAAATTAATCTATTTTTTTAGTAATAATCTATAACTTAAAGAAAAATAAATGAATATTCAGCATTTCTTGTTAAATTTTGTTTTTTAAGATTGAAAAATGTATATATTTACTTAAAATAAATATGAAAATCATACTGATAAAATCTTCTGATTTCAGTTTAATATTATGGTAATGATTTATTTAGGCAGAATTATAGATACAGATAACCATATTATCACTTGGCTTATATAGACCTACTTTTCAAAAGGTGAAAGTTAATTAATACTAAAATATTAAGAAGGTATGTTACATTTTAACTATCTTAATATTCTTATTCTTATATTTGATAATGTATTTTTAAGGTAATGTGTATGATTTCTTGATCTTAAAGTATTCCATTTCTTTTCTGAAGTTTGGGTTATAATATTTGCATAGCATTTTCTCACAAACATTTTATGATATAGCACCTCAGAAACATTATTAAATTAATATCTGATTAAAATTTTATATTGTTAATATTATTTTATATAACATTTTCAAATTTCTCAGAATATTTGTAGGCTAATTGATTTTTTTAATTTTTAATTTTTAACTGATTTTTAAAGAGAGAGAAACATTGACTTGCTGTTCCACTTATTTATGCATTCATTGATTTATGTGCCCGGACCTGGGATTGAACCCATAAACTTGATGTATGAGCTACCTGGCCAGGGCTAATTGTTTTATTTTATGCACATTTCAACCTATAGAATACTAACTAATTGCTTAATATTATTTCTATTGTTCACAGATTTTTAGTGTTTACTATGTGCCAGGAACTAGTTGAGACTCTGTAAAAATTATTTTTAAAAAAATCCATTTCTTCTGGGAGTTTACATTCTAGTAGGTTACTTCATATGTAATTCTGTGGCATTTAACACAACTCAAAGGGCTACTTTTGTCAGGAAATGCATGTTATTGGAGTATTTGGAAATTTAGAGATATATAGAGAGACAGGACAACATTTCTAGCTCTGTTTAGCTCTTTGCTTTTTAATGAGTTTAGTGTTGCTAATTTTTTAAATGGAATTTACAACTGTGATAATTTGGCAACCCAAAATTTGTCCATATTTTTCTCAGCTTCCCAAATGGTAGTTCAGTGCTGGAATAGAAGTTGAACTATAGTCACTTTAGATTTGGGCTTTAAGAATTAATATTTGAAGCATACAGTATTATTTTAGAAAGATAACTTTTTCTTTGAAAGAGGAGAATGTGATTTTTGAAATACTAAAGATTTTATCTAATTTATTTTCTTCAGAGCCTACTTTCTGTAATATGGATAAATTTGAACCAAATGGTATAATCTCAGTATAATTGTTTACTCTTCTTTCCTTCTTTAGGAAACTTTTAAACTTCCACCTCAAGAAGATTAAAAAGAGGTTCCTCTTGCACCAAGAAAGATCTGCAGATCTTTTTCAGTGTTCTTGGAGGTGTGGGGTGTGAGAACTTGATCAGTTTGTGTCAACCACCTTGTTCTCTAAAGGTAAGCGCTATGTAGTGAATGCACACTCATGAGCCCAAGCTCCTAAAGCAGCACTGGTTTTGGAATGCTCCATGGAGGGATTGACACCATCAGACCTTCTCACAGAAGGGGGTCTAGGCAGCCCCTTGTGGGCAGGACATCACATACACCTATCAAGAGATGGTTTTCATTGTTTAGAAGGGAAGCATATTCTTGAAATGTATGGATGTTTTTGTTTTGTTTTTTGTTTTCAAATCCCAAGTATAGTAAAACTTGTTTTTTAGTTCAGTGTGCATAAATTTAGTGAATGCTGTGTTTGATTCCTCAACAAGAACTCTCTTAGCTATTTTGAAATTTGCATTCAAAAATTTTGAAACAGTGACATCATTTAAACAGTTTGGTGACTTAATAGTTTAAATTTATATAACTAGCTTTGAGGAATTGCTTTTTGTGTTCTTTTTGAAGTTGTATCTTACCTTTACTTCAAAGTAAGTCCCTCAGATCATTTTTAATCTGTATTAAACTTCAGAACATATAGAAGCAAAATCCTTTAATCTCTAGCGGGTATATGATCTTAAAATTTCTTATGCCAGATCCTAATTGGAAAAAAAAAAAAAACCACTTAAAATCAGCAGCTTTTTTTCTTACAACTTTTTCTTATCTTTAGGAAATGAATATATACATTGATTCCACAAGGAAACCTAATAAAGTATAAATTAATGTCTCAGCTTTACTGTTAAACTCTAACATCAGAAAACCTTATTGTTCTTTTGTACAATCTATTGACACCTCTCAAAGTGACCAATTCTAACTTAAATTGTCATTTGGTCTTAAAGTGCTGATAAAAACATTAAATCCTCCCAAGTGATATTGGAAACTTTAGTTCTACAAGATGTGAAATTCTTATGAAAAAATAAAATTTGGGAGAAATCTGCTCATTTTTGTCTGGCAGCCCTATCTTTGTTAATGATAAATTTTATTATCTTTTCAAACAATTATTCTTCCAATATTTGTATAATAAAAGATATTAAGGAAGGTAAAAACCCTTTGTGCTTACTCTTAGAATGAGAAAAACTACAAACTTTTTTGAAAACATCTTGAGAACCAATTTACTTTTCTGTATATTAATAGTTGGTGAGTTAGAACAAGTCTTGCTTATTGCAACTGTAGGCATCTTTAAAAGATTTAGATTTTCAAAGTAGAGATTATAATATAAGTTATAGTACTGAAGAAATAAAGATTACTGGATATTTAAAATAATTTCTCTAATTTTTGAATTTTTATTTGTGAGAGCATATTAAATATTTTTAACCTTTACAATAGCATGGAACAGAATGGATGAATGCCTTTGCTCTTTTCAGCCATTTGAGAAAAAAATTGAATAAAAAGCCAAACCTACTGAAAATGTAACCTGAACTAAAGCTTTATTATAACTGAGTTTTTTTTTTATTCTAAAAATCCTGCCCTTTTAAAAATGAGCTCTGTCTTAGGATAGTATTGGCAACATATTTTATAAAAAGGAAAATTTATTTCACCATTCTGAAAGTCATATTGTAATATCAAATCTGTAATATAGCATGAATATATAAAATGGGGGCCACTGAGACCTAGAGTATCAAAAGTTAGGTATTTTCCCAACAGTTCTTTTTTTTATTTAAATACATTTTATTGATTTTTTTTTACAGAGAGGAAGTGAGAGATATAGAGAGTTAGAAACATCGATGAGAGAGAAACATCGATCAGCTGTCTCCTGCACACACCCTACTGGGGATGTGCCCGCAACCAAGGTACATGCCCTTGACCAGGATCAAACCTGGGACTCTTGAGTCTGCAGGCCGACGCTCTATCCACTAAGCCAAACTGGTTAGGGCTTCCCAACAGTTCTTATTGATAATTTTTATCACTACGACTCATAGTAGGCAGCAAAATAAAGTATTGTTCCATGATTTTGGTGAGATATAGGAGTGAAAACCCAACACAATGGTACTGAAGGATCCTTCTATTGGAACTAGTATGTGGGAGATTTTTAAAAAATATATACTTAGACATACTTAATTATACACACATATACATATTAGTGCTTATTTATTTTTATCATAGCTAATCTGTGGAAACAGTCCCTACTAGAAATTTAGTTTCATTCATGTGCTCATGTTCCCTACCTATTCTTAATAGTTAGAGGGAGGTGAGGGAGGCAGCCCTATGTTTATTAATATTGATTTTTTAGGGAAAGAACAAGGAAATTCTAGCCCAATGCTCTCCTTGTAGCCATGTATACCGGCACTGTCCAGTAAAAATATAATGCAAGCCACATATGTAATTTTAATGTCCTGTTGTTGCCATATTAAAAAGTAAAAAGAAACAGGCAAAATTAAGTTTAATTAATTTTATTTAACCTGTTATATCTAAATATTATTTCAACATATAATCAGTATAAAAATGTATGAAATGTTTTACTTTTTTTCATACTCAGTATTCAAAGTCTGGGGTATATTTTACACTTAGTCATATTGGACTAACTAGCCACATTTTAAGTGCTCAGATCCACATGTAGCTAGTGGCTATTTTGTTAGACAGTGCAGATATAAACTAGGAGTGAAGCTTCCATTTTAGCATCGTCCAATGTAAAGTCTATTGGGTATCCCTCTGAACTCCCTGGTTTAGAGTGTCCAGATATAGCAAAAAACAGCAACAAAAAGACATGATGCTCTATTTAATTTGAATTTTAGTTAAATAACAAATAATAGTTTAGTATAGTGATGTTTTATGCTATATTTGGAACATACTTATAAAAATAATTTATCTAAAATGCAAATTTAATTGATTGTCTTGATTTTATCTGCTAATCCTACTATGGAAACTTGTAACACTAGAAGTTAAAGAATCTCTTTCAGTAGAGGAGAATTTTGATAACCCTCTGAAAATCAGTAGGCAAACCAGAAATTGTGACCCATTTCTTCCTGAATCTCTAAGATGTTTAAGACAGAAAAAGAGGCTTACAAAACAGGGACTCAATTCTTACATATTTAAACATTTTAAATCTAAATTATTACATTAAGCTGTAAAGCTTATGAAATTTTCTAAATTACATGATTAGTTACTTGAGGTTATAAAATATAAATTGTCTAGTAGCACATTACTAGTATCTCATCTTATGAAAATCAATTCACCCTTGGTGATGATCTTAGCAGTTTTAAGATCCTGGCTATTTTAAATTATTTTCCTACCATTCAAGTTATTTTCCTACCATTATTTACCACTGCTGCTATCACACAATTTTCAAATTGGCAAGCATTAACACAAAATATTAAATTGCTGAATGCCAGGATAAGGCTTACTTTATGAGTACTTAAGTACTTATAATTTTCTGGTCTGGTGTTGACCAGTGGATCCCAATCCAGTAAGCAACCTGCCAGTTCTTATATCAGTGTCTCTAATTCCTTCTAAGGCCTCTTTCACAGAGAAACAGCTTTCCATTCTTCTTTTTAAACATTTTTAATGTTCAAATTGTAGGACCATTTTTGAAGCATGTAGAAGTAGTAGTTCTTTAGTAGTAGTTTTATCATCTTTAAGCTCTAGAGAAGAGATCATTTATAATGCATGTTCTCTGTGGACAGCAGTTACACCAATTCCACACTTCCTCTCAGGGAAAACACTGCCTTTACCAGATGGTTGACTACAGATGACAACTCTGCTTCATTACCAAATAGGTAGGTAGATGCAGCTGCCAGTGTGGTTTGACAGTTTAGCAGTTCAGTTTAAGCCATGGCGCATTCCAAATCCATTCATGCTTAGGAGAATGTACCCAAGAGTGTGAATATGTTTATAATTACTGCATTTCCTTCAGAGAACAAGAATTATAGGTAAGTTTTTACGTTTTTGGCAGTAATCCAACAATTACTGTTAAATAAGAAATTTACAAATCTGAAAGTATTTCCCTTTCTCCAAAACAGTCACTTAAAGTTCTCAAATATAGCCTACATTACATAGTTTTTTTCTTCCTCACTCTAAGAAGAAAATTAACTTGGTGGTGGTGGAATTGGGAGGAGACAACTTGTCATTTGTAAGCTGTAAATATCACATATTTCATGTCTATAAATAACTTAGGTTTATATCAGAATCTTAATTTGCCTAACTTCTAATGTCTAATATATGAATTACTTTGTCAAATTATCACCTACATCTATATATATATATAAAAGCCTAAGCGACTGATCAACTGATTGCTATGATGTGCACTGACCACCAGGTCACAGATGCTCAACTCAGGAGCTGCCCCCTGGTGGTCAGTGCGCTCCCACAGTGGGAGCGCCACTCAACTGATTGACAGGCACCAGATGCCAAACTCACAGCTGGCCAGTGCAGCTTCGGCAGTGCTAGCCTCTTCTGCCTCTGCTGCAGTGCTACTGAGCTGCAGTGGGCCAGGCTCAGGCTCCTCCCCTGCTGCCTTCCACTTTGAGCACTACTACATCCCTCAGGGGATGTCGGATTGCCAGTTTCAACCCAGTCTCCACAGGCCAGGGGACCGGGCCAAAACCGACAGCCTGACATCCCCCGAGGGGTCCTGGATCTCACGAGGGCACAGGCCAGGCTGAGGGACACCACCTGTGCAGGAATCTGTGCACTGAGCCTATAGTCTATATATAAATAAGGTGTTCAGCCTTTCCAAGCTAATACCTGTAACAGCAATGAGTAAATTAACGGATTGTTTGGGTGTTCACTTTTATTCTCAAAACTGACTTCCTTTTGTTTAAAAGCTTTTAAACTTATTTCTGAAGCCAAAATTTAGAGCTACAATGTACTTAAAATATACTCTAGATTTGTTTTTTTCTGTTTTTTTTTGTTTTGTTTTTTTCCCTAGTGATAATTTGGGTGAGCTTCAGAAGGTCTGTAAATCCCCTGAAATTATAGTCAAATTTTGTATGTATATATTTTTTTGCTGCAAAGAATACCCATAATTTTCATCATATTCTTGAAGGGTTTTATAACAAAAGAGTTGGGGAGCCACCATTGACCTAGTCTAATATTACTTTTTGGACAAAGAAACTGAGTTTCAAAGTATATAAGTTACTTGCCTTCATTCATTAGAAATGTAATAGTTGCAAACAGCAAAGTTTATTTCTAAAACACATTCTGCATACTCTTAGAAGGAAAAGCTTTTAACATGCATTAATTAAACTTAAGAATACCAGCCTAAATGAAAGCAGTTCATTTGTTTATAGTTTCTTCTGTTCTATCCTTTGTTAGATGGTACATAAAATAATGACCCCTGTGATAAATTCTAATACATTAAAATAAAAAGAATTATCTATTTTTCTCTTTTTAAAATTCTACCTCCAAAAATAATTACTAAAACCCAAGAAAATAGGTGAATAACATTATTTTTGTTATTTTCAGAGTGTTAGAAAAATAATTAATTGCCTATTAATAAACATTACACTGAATATTGTTGGGACACCTGGTTCTGAACCTTCATTAAAAAAATTTTATAGTAGACTAGGGGCCCGGTGCACAAAAATTTGTGCACTCGGCGTGGAGGGAGTCCCTCAGCCTGACCTGTGCCCTCTCACAGTCTGGGACCCCTCAGTGGATGTCCTATGATGGCCCCAGTCTGCCAGGTGCCTTCTGTGTGTGTGTGTGTGTGTGTGTGTGTGTGTGTGATCACTGGGGACCTGCCCCCAGCCCCATCAGAGGCTCGGAGCAGTCCTCCTGTGTGTGTCTACCTACCGGGGACCTGCCCCCAGGCACACCATCAAGGCTTGGAGCAGGCACC
>PVJC01014475.1:0-36419 GCA_004026665.1 Murina feae
TCTGCACCTGCCTGTGTGCTGCCCAGAGGCCCTAAGTGGCTGGAGGGGCGGGGCCACCACAATCTTTGTTGGGTTAATTTGCATACTCCTGGTTGGCTGGTGGGTGTCACGGAGGTATGGTCAATTTGCATCTTTGTCTTATTAGTGTAGATATATGTACCTTTTAAAAAATATATCAGCTCAGTTAATTTTTAGAGCCTCTCTGCTATAAGTATTGACTATTTCTCCTTATTTCTAAACTTTTCTACTTCCACCTCTGACTCAGTTATTTGTTTTACTTTTATATTTGAGATGCCGCTATAATATTGGTTCCACTTTAAAGTGATGACTGATGTATGTACTTGAAGTGTTAATGTGTATTTAGAGCATAACTTCTTTATGTGCCTTAATATCTGTGATCATATATCTATTATAGACTCCTTTGCATATATAAATTTCATTTATTTAGACACTTAGGATGTCTAAATTTCCTGATTAGAACCTGACATTTAGCTAACAAATGAGCTTATCTTTCAAAAAATATTTTGTTTTGTTTTCAACACTTCCTTTAAAAGACACAGTGATTTAATTTTGACCATATTTCAGCAGCCAGACATTATTTTTTACAAATTATTCTTTGTACTTAATTTCCCCCTCTCATTTCAACTCCCAACATTTAGTCTAAAGCAGTGCCACCCTTCATAGCCAGTATGTGAATTGCTTGTCATGGGTCTTTTATGAGATAAGTAGTTTGAGCCCAATTATAAACCAGTCCCCCGTTTCCCTCATTGAGATAGTGTTTACACTGCAGTAATAGAATTTTAATGATGAAATATACTGGCAGATTAAATTGATGAAAACCAATGAAACAACCTATTGCTTATAGAAATAAATCCAAATGATGGCTCTTAAACTTTAGGGTGCATTAGAATCCCCTGAGAGCCTTGCTAATTCTAAGAATGCTGGGCCTCAACAACTGGCTTTCTGGTGCAGCAAATCTAGGATGAGCTCAATCACTTGCATTTCTGGTAAATTCCCAGGTGATGCTGATTGTCCAGGGAATGACACTTTGAGAGCCAGTGCACTAATAGTATCGAGTAGTGCCCCCCCCTGCCCCCCCCCCCGATTTAATCACATCTGCATTGGATGGTGATTGAGAGAAAACTTGGCAAGTGATCTAAAAGCCGAGAAAGAAACTTAACATTTTTCTTAATTCTTATTTTTGGTAGACTCATTAATAGAAGATTGAAGGACAAAGTGTAGAGAATTACTGTGATCCTATTACTGATTTTAAATTTGTAGAGGAGACTGAAATACTAGTGATGTTCTTTTCTCCCCAGAACAGTTGTCCCCAGAAGTACTCAATGGAAATGTAGATGCTTCATTCATATTACAGTTAATAACATTTATAACCATGATGCCACTTATAATGTAGAGATAAAATTTATCAGTGGAGAGATTATAAATACAAACAACTTTTGTTGTTAATACTTACCTGAGGACATTTTTTCCATTGCTTTTCAGGGAGAGTGGAAGGGAAAGAGGAAGGGTGGGGGGGGTGGAGGGAGGGAGAGAGAGGGAGAGAAAGAGAGAGAGAGAGAGAGAGAGAGAGAGAGAGAGAGAGAGAGAGAGAAGACAAGACATCCATGTGAGAGAGATACTGGGGTTAGTGAGCAAACCTGCAACCTTAGTACATGCCCTTGACTAGGAATTGCGCCTGAGACCCTTTGGTGCTTGGGCTGATGCTCTAACTACTGAGCACACAGGCCAGAGCTAAATACAAACATCTTTAATCATAAAAATAAGTACATATGATGTGCTCTGCACTGTGGATGCACATTTGCATAAGTAAATGATTATGAATTGTGATAAGGACTATGAAAGAAAATGTACAGGGAACACAGAAATAGTGGAATGTGGGAACTTAATTTATGGAAAGCCTCTCTAAGGAAGCAGGAATTTTGGCTACACGAGTTACAGGAAACTAGACATAAGTAGGCAGGTTAGGAGCATACACAGATATATATTCAAGTACACATATGCACATACATGCATATATATATTTTTAAATTTATATTTGTACAACTATTTCTGATTATAAAAGTAACATGTGTGAGAAATTTTTGGAATCTAGAACAACAAGAGAAATAATGCCATCACCCTGAGATAACCATATGACATTATGTTTTATTTTAGTATTTGGTCATTTATTTTTTTAAAATTGTAATTAGACCATATATACAAAATTATTTACAGATAAATAGACTTACAGTGTTCAAAAGAAATATACAACTGGTTTTTGGAATACTAATACTCTTTTAATAGTTTCATAATATGTTGACTTGAGTCTTCTGTATGTAGTGAGAAGGAAGAGGTGTCACATCTTTCATGGTCAGTTGAAAAGCATTCTGTAATAGTCATGTTTAGGAGTTAAATGTGGGAAATCTTTAACCTTGTTTCTCTAATTGAGTGAAATTTTTATAAGAAGTATTTATAATCTAATTTCTCTTCTGTTTTTCTCAATTTGAGGGACCATAAATGAATACGACCTAGTTTTGACCTGTAGTTTGCCATTTACTTTAAAGCATATTGTGCTAATAGTGTCATCAATTTTTTTATAGTATTATTTTTCACACTGATTTTCAACCATTTCATGAAGAAAGTTTGTTTTGTGAGTATAGAAAAAACCCCATTTACTAGTAGATTTCAGCTCTCTATATAAAGGACAGTCCCATAGGATTATGTTTCTTTTACTTGACATACTACTTTATCTCTACATATCCCTTTGCATTTGTAGACAGACCCCAAGGAAGCCAGAAGAGTTTAAAAACATGTGGAGTGTAAGCCTTACTCCATTTTTTGTTTATTAACCAATTTTAAAAAATGCTAAGGATCAGATTTTCTTTTTATCAAACTTAACATCTTGTCTTTAATGATACATGCCTATTCCTTTTGGGTTCATTCTGTGTCATAGTGATTTGTGTTGAGGTATTTCTTTAATGCACATCTACCACCAGAAGATTTTAAATACAATTGCAGAACTTTACATTTGTAACTTGAGAAACAAGGAAACACATTTAAAAAAGAAAATCAGAACACCTTTTCATAAGTCATACATAAATCAATGAAATAAAATTTATTTTAAAAAGCATGATAATTATTCACTGTAGTTTAATTTACTATAACTCTTATTTCTAAGCTGTGGAAGTAAACTGAGTTGATATATTAGCCAGATATCATATTATTTACACAGAAGCCTTAAAATAATATGTGTAATACTTTCACCTTTGCTTCTTTCTTTAGTAGTAAATTTTTATTGAAATGAACTCCAGTTTTTATATATAAAAGTACCACCTTCATTCTTTTCCAGCCATAGAAGTTATTTTTAAAGTATTTTTTTCTTTTTTCTTATATAGTGTTTCTTTAGCATGTCTTTTTTTGGGATCTGTTATCAAATCCCTTTTCTGAGACTTTTTATTTTTTGTTTACACATTATTGCTCATTCATTCATCTGTCCATCTACTTATTTAGCAATTAATTCAGTAAATATGGTGATAGCTGTGTGCAGTACTAGTTGGGTGCTGGAAACATCGAGGGGAACACTATGTAAAGTATATGATTGTTGAACCATTAAGCTGTATATCCGAAACCAGTAAATAAATAAAAGTAAATGTTTATTGAATTCCTGTTATATTCTAGGCATTTGCTACATCATGTGGAAAGAAAGTAAGGGAGGAGAGAGGGAATAGGAATTCTTTTGTACTTAAACTATCAATACTATGAACTATGACTTTTATGTTTCTGATGATCTCTTATATGGTCACCATATGTAGATTTTACCATTTCCATTTTACAGATGAGGATTTAGGGTTGGAGAGATTAAGGATTTGCATAGAGAACATGGTTTATAAACAGTAGAGCTGTGATTTGATTCTAATAATACCTGATTTTAATATTGCATTCCTGCCTGGGAGACAGGTAAATAAAGTAAATACAAGTCTTATCTGGATAGAGTGTGTGGTATAGTGTACCATATCTCAGAGGGCACGAGGTGCTAGCTAGCTTTCTCTTTTGGAGAAAGGCTCCTTTCAAAAATCCATTTTATTTGTTGGGCTTTCTCATAGCATTTCATGTAAAAAATAGATTTTGTAGTTAAAAAGAAAAATTCTTCAGAGTCATTGGCTAGATGAATTAATATATGTTTATATATATATGCTTAAGTATCTACAAGGATGTTCTTATACACAGCCAAACACTGAGATAGAATGATAGGAGATGAATGATAGAATGATGGTGATAAATATGTGAAAGGAGTTATAGATATACTATTATGGGAATACAGAGGAAGGTAAGAGAATTATCAATTTGATGAGAACTTGTAAAAATAATGTTACTTGAGCTGCCTTCAAGAATAGGTAATATTTGGCACTGTAGAAATTTGAAGGGAGGAACCCTAACTAGTTTTGCTCAGTGGATAGAGCATCGGAAGGGTCCTGGATTTGATTCCAGTCAAGGGCACATGCCTGAGTTGTGGGCTCAATCCCTGGTAAGGGAGCATGTAGGAGGCAGCTGAACAATGTTCTCTCTCACCATTGATGTTTCTATCTCTCTCTCCCTCTTCTTTTCTCTCTGAAATCAGTAAAAATATAGTTAAAAAAAAAGAAAAATTTGACAGGAGGGTGGTAGTGAGGATAGTTAGGGAACACTTCAAGAAAGGGAAACAAAGGAGAAGAAAACAAGGAAACGAAGGGGAAAACCATGATTGGAGACCTAGAGGCAAAGATGAGGCATATAGGGCAAATAGATTAGTGTGTCTTCAGAGAAACTGGATTGTGGGAAGTATAGGCAAAGCTGTTGATTGTTTTAAGACTAACAGGTCCTTTCCATAGGTTTTGGAATTCTTTAAGAGGTGTTTAAAAATATAAAGGTGTGATACATGATTAAGGAGAATTGATCATAAGTGGCATCCAAAGTGGATTGTCTATGGTAAGATCTATTGTAGTAGTTTAGGTGAGAGGTAATGGCATTGGAATGAAGAATGGGAAACAAGCATAATACAAAGGCTAGCTTATTAGGTATTGAAGACTGATGGAATTGATGAATTAGTTACCAAAAATCAATTACAAGGTTTCTGTAGGAGTGGGTAATTAATGGTGCCAAGTGGCAAGTTTGAGTTTGATCTTTTGTATCTTAGCTGATATCATGAAGATTTCAAGAATTTATCATAAGTGTTTATAATAAAACTAGGGGCCCGGTGCACAAAAATTTGTGCACTTGGGGTGGGGGGGGTCCCTCAGTCCGGCCTGTGCCCTCTCACAGTCTGGGACCCCTTGGAGATGTCCACCTGCTGGCATGCCTGGCCAGCCTGGGTGAGGGGC
This sequence comes from Murina feae, assembly GCA_004026665.1. NCBI lineage: Eukaryota > Metazoa > Chordata > Mammalia > Chiroptera > Vespertilionidae > Murina > Murina feae. Next base: position 5,358 of record PVJC01014475.1, read on the forward strand.
TGAGTGCTGTTTTCAGGCTGCCCACAGCCCCTTCAGGGTTCGGGTCCCTACTGGGGTACATGGGTAGCCTGGGTGAGGGGCTGAGGGTCGTTTTCAGGCTGCCCACAGCCCCTTCATGGTTTGGGTCCCTATTGGGTTACCTGGGCAACCTGGGTGAGGGGCTGAGGGCCATTTTCAGGCTGTCCACAACTTCCCTTGACCCAACGTCCCAGTGAGGCTGGCTGGAAGCAGGTTTCTGGGGTTTATTTATCTTCTATAATTGAAACTTTGTTGCATTGAAGCAGAGGCCTAGGCAGGCAATGGAAGCCTCCTTTTTGCTTCATCTCTGTGGCTTCTATAATTGAAACATTGTTGCCGTGAGCAGAGGCCCAGCCAGCCTAGGCAGGCAGTTGCAATGGAAGCTTCCTGTTTGCTCGACCGCTGCAAGCCTCCGTCTTGGCTGGGTTAATTTGCATACAGCTGCTCTGATTGGCTGGGGGGGGCATGGCTTGGCTGGTGGGGATGGCTTAGGTGTCTCTGAGTGATGTTTACTTTGCATATTACTTTTTTATTAGATTAGATAGGATAGGAAAAACAGAAAATGAAGGTGAAGCCTAAAAGGAAGAGAGATACAAAATTAATTCTGGAGATAAGAGTGCACAGAGATGCACATATAAAGTCCCTCTCTGGTTGCTGAAATGGGGCAAAAGTTTTACTATAAAACTTTGTAGCAAATGGCATGGTATACTGTACTTCTTCAAAAGAAACTGCTTTTACAGTCCGTGATCTAACACGTAGCAATTGTTAGGAGTGTAATAATTTTTGGTGCTGAGGCCTGAGAGGATTTTCTGCCATGTAAGTCTCAGGGGACACTTTATTGTTTAATCTTAATCAGCAGCATCCTTAACTGTATTTCTAAAGTAAATATAACATCGAGTATTCAGTTGAATCTTATAACATCTTTGACTTCAAGCTAAGGAAACAGCACTATTAAGTAAATGGAAAGTCTGATCTCAAGATTAGTGGTTTCTAATTGTGTTTATTGGAACCATAGCAATTTCATCATGGATCATCAGGTTCATGATCTCTTATTCCCATTGTAATCTGAGAAGATCTGTCTTTATTTGTTTTATAGATTGGGCTTACATTTTAAAATTTATTGTTTGAATGGAGTACCACAGCTTAAAAAGGTTTAAAACCACTGACTTATAGCAGTACTGTCTAAAGTAGAGTTCAGTGAAAAAATACTAAGACTTCTATTTATATGTCTTTTTTATACCTTAAAATTTCTATTTATGAATATAAGGTAAATGTGCTAGAAAGGTAACAGATGTGTATAATTTATAAACAAATACATAGCATTGGTCATTACGTGTGTATTTTATTAATGGGCTATATTGTCCAAAAGATGAGCCCCAATGAACTAGAAGAATGAATAGACAGTAACTTTGAGATAATTTGTAAAAAATATTGCTTCACAAAGTTTAGCATTCAAAACTATTTGGTTTGCTAAAGCCTTTAAAGTTTTGTTCTCTGAAAAAAAAAAAATAGGCCAACCTATATCCTGCATTTTCATTTAAAGGTGCAAGCATGTTCTTTCAGTTTAGTGAATTGAAGTTTAAACTTGTTTTTTTGTTTAACAGTACTAAAATGTGATAACTTACACTTGATACACTAGACATTTTCATTAGTGCTCTAACATACTTTAGCTTACTAAATCTCATGATATCCATGTGCAGCCTGGCAGGTCGGTGCACAGTGTTTCTTCCTGTTTCACAGATGAGGAAACTAAGGTACAAGATATTTATTATTATTATTATTTTTAAATGAAGTCATGCAGAAAGGTCTTCCATTTTTCGGCCTTTTTAAAATTGCTTTTTGTACCTTTTATCACAAGTGCTTTCTGAAAACATGAATCAACGGCTGCAGAGGCCAAGACCCAAAGTAAAAGATGTCAAGTATTCTATATAAATAAGATTGTAGATGAAAGCCAGGAAGAATAATTTTGATTGGAAATATACACCCTCAGACATGGATGACAAAACCTTTCTGCCCGCATATTCCTATTGTTAGTGCTCCCTGAAGACCTGAGTTGAGAATTATGACTATGCAGGGTCTCAGTGGAAAAAATGCCTTGCACCATGTTGTCTGCTATGGGTGGTCTTGTGGAAGTAATATTGGAAATGATTTTTTATCTAGAACATAATCAATATGGCAGAAACATACAATTTAAAAAAGGCTTAGAGAGTACATATAGTTCAGTACTTGTAAGTGATAAACCTGAACCTCAGAAAAATGAAGAGTTTTATTTTTCTCATGACTAGAGGCCTGGGCAAGTGTAGGCCTTCCTTTTCCCAGCTGCCGGCACCGACTTCCCTCTGGCACCCGGGACCCAGGCTTTGCTCTGGCCCTGGCTTCATCTGGAAGGATGTCTGGGATGATGTCCAGTCTAATTATCTTATTACCCTTTTATCATTATAGATACTTATATAACTAGATCTTATTTGTCCTGACTTCTAGCATAGTTTTTTAAAAGTCTTAAAATGTTAGAAAAATTGGGGAGAGGTGGAAAGCTTGGTGAAAATCAAGGAAAATATAAAATGTGTAAAATTCAAGAGGAATAATTTATTAAGAATATGTCCTGTGGGAGAAACCAAGATGGTGGCATAGGTAAACACCTACAATTGCTGCCTTGCACAACCACTTCAAAACAACAACTAAAAGACAAATGGACATCACCCAGAACCACATGAAGGCTGGCTGAGTGGAAATTCTACAACTAGAAGGATAGAGAAAAGCACACTGAGACTCAGAGGAGGTGTGGAAATAGAGAGCAGAGGATTGAGGAGGCGCACGTGGAAAGGGCTAGCAACTGAGGACGCGGTTGTCTCTTTCAATCGGGAAGGAGACAAGCTCCTGACTGCTCTGAACTCTAGACTCATATGGGGAGAAACTGGACTGTCTGGCATCATGAGGAACTCGAGGGCAGCTTTCTCTCAGAGGTGCTTGCAGTGATTACTGCGGGACACTGAGACCCGGGGCCTCTTAGAGCTGGGTTGAGGATCAGCCATAGCTGTTTGCTCTGCCCTGTTGCTTCCCCAAGACCCTGCCCCACCCAAGCTGCACGCAGAGGCTTTTGGATATAAATGGCCTGGCCTTTTGCAATCTAAAATTACCTAACCAACTGCAGCTGGGTCAGAGAGACCCAGAACATCCCAAATAAAGCCCAACGCCCCACAGCAGCTTGCATTGCTTCACAGCTGGGCCTCATCTGGGCACCTCCAAACCCCAAACAAAGAAGTGGAATCTGCAGATCTTTCCATAGCTCCTGCTGGGTAGCTTCAGGCTGAGGCTAAATTAGCAGCTCCTTAGAGATCCAAGAGCAGTGTATGCAGTGGTCAGAGTGGGACCACCCAGATTACAACTCCTCAATCCATAAGGGACACACACAGGGGGCAGACTCAGTGAGCAGCACCAAAGCCCCACTGAAGCAATTCTTGCCCCATAAAGGTGTCTCCAGCACAGAAATTCTCCCACCGTAGACACAGCTGATTCTCAGAGCCGAGTGGCCTGGAGATCAATTCCTTCCAGTGATTCCTACAACAATCAAGGCTTAACTACAACAAGACTGTGCACACAGTCAACAAAGGGGTGCACCAAGAGTGTCCACCTCAGGTAAATTGGGGAGGCTGAGGCACTGGGCCCTATAGGACACCTAGTACAGAAAGCCAGTCTATCAACACAGGGAAGCAGCCAAAATGTGCAGACAAAGAGACAGGTCACAAATGACAGAAATGGAGGAAAGCAAACTGTTGGATATAGAGTTCAAAACCATGGTTATAAGGTTTTTCAAGAATTTTCAAGAAACTGCTGATAAATTTAGTGAGACCCTTGAGGATATGATAAAGGACCAGCTAGTAATTAAGCATACACAGAGATCCAGTAACAGACTAGATGATCCCAAGAATCAAGTCAAAGAAGCAAGAAACACCCAACTGGAAAAGCAAAAAGCAAAAATCCAAAAAAATGAAGATAGTGTAAGGAGCTTTGGGACAACTTCAAGCATACCAACATCTGAATTATAGGGGTGCCAGAAGAAGAGAGAGAGAGCAAGATACTGAAAACCTATTTGAAGAAATAATGACAGAAAACTTCCCCTATCTGGTGAAAGAAATATACTTACAAGTCCAGGAAGTGCAGAGAACCCCAAACAAAAGGAATCCAAAGAGGACCACACCAAGACACATCATAATTAAAATGTCAAGAGCAAAAGGCAAAGAGAGAATCTTAAAAGCAGCAAGAGAAAAACAGTTACCTACAAGGGAGTACCCATATGATTGTCAGCTGATTTCTCTAAAGAAACTATGCAGGCCAGAAGGGAGTGGCAAGAAATATTCAAAGTGATGAATAGCAAGAACCTACAACCAAGATTACTTTATCTAGCAAAGCTATCATTCAGAATTGAAGGTTAAAGAGCTTCACAGATAAGAAAAAAGCTAAAGAAGTTCATTACCTCCAAACAGTATTATATGAAATGCTGAAAGGTATATAAGAAGAGGAGGAAGAAGAAAAAGGTAAAGATAAAAATTATGAACAACAAATACATATCTATCAACAAGTGAATCTAAAATAATCAAGTGAATAAAAAATCTGATGAACAGAATAAACTGGTGAATAGAATAGAATCAGGGGCATAGAAAGGGAGTGGACTGACAATTCTCAGGGGGAAAGGGGTGTTGGGGGTGTGGGATGAGACTGGACAAAATTCTTACACCTATGGATGAGGACGGTGGGGTGGGTAAGGGCAGAGGATAGGGTGGGAACCGGGTGGAGGGGAGCTATGGGGTGACAAAAGAGGAACAACTATAATAATCTGAACAATAAAGATTTAATGAACAAAAAAGAATATGTCCTGTGACTAATATAAATGTGTGACTTGACTTTTTGATTTCTTGACTATCATGCTTTTTATTTTTAAGATCTAATAGGGCTACCCATTAGATATTTGGGTACTCTGAGAAAGTAGATATTGGCCATGAAGAATAATTTAATATACAGTTCTTTTGTTAACATAAATCAGTTTGATAGATTTTGATTCAATCAGGTTCAATGGAGATTTTTGAAGTCACAGGAATGAAGCTGTTTTAGAGAATGGTATATGGTAACTACTAAATCACTCTGCTTAAAACTCTTGTTTTATTATCTCCCGTGTCCTAGCTCTGAGTCTTGGCTTAGCACATTCTTTATTTCTTAAATGGGCTTTCTTTCTCTATTCATTAAGTATAGCCTCCTCCACACCCCCCCCCCCTTTTTTTTCTTAGAGGCCAATTCACTTTTTATATTCAGATTTTTATCTCTAACCCTTCCCACCCAAGAGTAGTGCTGGTTCATACACAACCTTTTTATCCAAAAAGTTGACATGCTTTTTCTCTGTTCGTAATTTTTAATGGATTTTAAATTTGTGGCAAGCAAATTTCTGTGTACTCTTTATCATTATTGGTTTGCTTATCATAAAGCAATTAAGTGCTTAATTCCTTATGTTACTATTGAAGTTGTTCAAAGGAAAGCTACTTCTCCACTGGAAGTTTGGAATCTAAGGCAGTGCTCCTATGGCCATGAGAAGAAAGCTCAATAGAATGAAATATTAAGCAGTTCATGAATGGGCAAATAAAGGCATGTCTTTTTTAAGGGCAGAGAGTAAGAATATAGGTAGGAGGAAATTTAGGCTAAGTAAAGGGGGAGTTCTCTACAATGTAAGAAATGAAAGTTGAAATTTCTGCTTAATGCAGTCTGAGAAATCCCTGCAGAGGAGATAAATGTCTAGGACCTCTGAAATAGTCTGACTCTTAGATCCCTCGGAATCTAGCAGATGTTCTTTTCTTTGTCGCATATACTTCATACCACCTTTTATTTCTCTCAGTTAGGAAATTTGAATTATTTGGCTTGATGATTTTTCCTGTCTACAATGTCTTCTACATTTCCCATTTTATTCAGTCAGTAGTTGTGAAATGGAAAAAAGACAAAAACAGGCACCTGAAATTGTAAAATACTTAACAGTAAACAATTAGTATAAAATATAAAAAAGAGGAATTAATTGCAAAATGAAAAGTCTGAAGACGTGCCAGCTGGAAGCCTCTGCCGGCTAAGACTCTAAAGTGGGTTATTAAAGGCGTGATTTATGAGCCATCACTTGTGGTGAGTACTAGGAGCGAATGGTGTTACTCATCTGTAGCCATGTCTCACAACATCTGTGCTGTCAGGACTACTGGATCCCTCTCCGAGGAACATGGGGCAGATGCATTTCTACTTCATAAGGCATTTGACAAGTTTGTGGTGAGACATCAGTGACACCAGGGGTAAATGTAAACTGGTAGCTCATTAATGCAGTTGTGCAGCTTAATGATTTACAAAATGTCTCAAATTGCTGAAGACATTGTTTTACAAGATAGTTATGCACCATAGCACCCTCTTTCTTGTTCAATTGTGTGGATAAATTAAGGGGTGAACATGAGAGTTCACTTTAGGTTTTAAGTTGTCTTTTGGAATGAAGGTAGATTACACTTTTTCTTAAAAGTCAGCTTCTTAAAAAATCTCTCAGAATTAAGAATTAGAAGTAAACTGCCAGGCACTCTTCCCTCAGCATCAGGAAGAATTCTGGAGCAGAGATAAAGTAGACAACTTCAGGAAGCTGGTTATACTATACACTAGAAGCTCATTGCAGGAAGATTCCTGCAAGAATAGGGCTTCCTGAGCCGGAGGGAAGCAAAGAAGGGAGTGAAGCCCACCGAGGCAGGCTTCACCGAGGCAGACTCCACTCCCTTCTGTGCTGCCTCGCTCCCTCCCATCTCCGCTGCCTTCTCCCTCCCTTCTCTGCCGCTTGGCTCCCTTCGGCAGCACTTGGCTTCCTTTTAGGCTGTCTTCAGTCTTCGCTCTGCGCCTGTATTTAAAAATTAACCACCATCTTGGCTGGGTTAATTTGCACATAGTCGCTCTGATTGACTGGTGGGCATGGCTTGGCTGGTGGGTGGGGCTTAGGTGTCTTGGATTGATGATTAATTTGCATATTACCCTTTTGTTATATTAGATAAGCAAGTTGGACACTGTCTTAATTGAATGTTGCTTTGAACAAGCTTTCCCTGGGGTCTTGTGGAAATTCGGATTCAGATTCAGAAGGTCTGGGGTGGGGCCTGAGGCTCTGCATTTGTATACATGCTTGCAGGTAATGCTGAAGTTACTTGTCTGAGCCATACTCTGAGGAAATAGTCAGATTTAAACTCTTAAGAGGATTTAGGATTGGAAAGTTTATTATATGTAGTAACTGCAATGATTTTTTTTTTCAGATTGGGTGTGGGCACTTTACATGTGTTATCTTATTTAATTTTCACAGAAAACTTATAAGGCATGTAGTTAGTCATTCTTTTATAGGTGATAATATATTTACAGGTGGAGACACAGGGAGCTTGCTCAAGGTTTTATAATAATTGATTTAATTGGGATTTAAACTTAAAGGACACAAAAACCTTTGCTATGTTGATTCTTTTTTTTGTGTGTGAAACTGATTTTCCCACATAAAAATAGTTTGTAATTGCAGGAATTTGCTCTATTTTTTACAACTTGAGCATGGGGGGAGGATGGGAGAGGGGAAGGGAGAGAACACAAAATTGTTAGTTCCCAATACCAAATTTGTTGTATGAGTTCAGGAAAAATAAGTTTTATAAATATTACAGCATATTATTAACTAATTTTTTTTTAATCTTCACCAGAGGATATTTTTTCAATTGATTTTTTTTTTAGAGAGAGAGTGAAGATGAGGGCAATAGGGTTGGAGGGGGGAGAAAGAGAAAGAGAGAGGGGGGAGAGAGAAAAGAGGGGGAGGGAGGGATGGCAGGAGAGAGAGAGAAAGAGAGAGAGAGAAATTGATGTGAGAGATACACATCATGCACTCCGACTAGGGCTGGGGATTGAGCTTACAACTGAGGTACGTGCCCTTGACTTGGAATTGAACCTGAGACCCTTTGGTCCACAGGCTGATATTCTATTAACTAAATTATTTTTAATTTCATTTTCTTGTTTAAAGTATTACAAATAGCAGTACATATGTCTCATTTTTTTCCCCATTGACCTTCTCCCAGCCTCCCTTACTCACCGGCACATGCCCTTACCCCACCATCCCAGTGTCTTGTGTCCATTGGTTATGTTTATATGCATGCATATAAATCCTCACTCCCCTAACCCCCAAATACTCCCCAGCCTTCCTGCTGTAATTTGACAGTCTGTTCGATGCTTCTCTGCCTCTGTATCTACCTTTTTGTTCATCAGTTTATGTTGTTCATTATATTCCACAAATGAGTGAGAGCATGTGATATTTATCTTTCTCTGACTGGCTTATTTCACTTAGCATAATGCTCTCCAGTTCCATCTATGCTGCTGCAAATGGTAAGAATTCCTTCTTTTTTATAGCAGCATACTATTCCATTGTGTAGATGTACCATGGTTTTCTAATCCACTCATCTGCTGATGGAAATTTAGACTCTTTCTTTTCCAAATCTTAGCTATTGTAAATTGTGTTGCTATGAACATAGAAGTGTAACCAACCAGAGCTATTAACTAAATTTTAAAAATTGTCATGCTTAATGATTTTTTTACTTGAAAAATATTGACAAGCTAAAAAAACAAAAAAGTCTTTCAGAATTATATTTTCTCAACATGATGATCACTATTTCAAGTTCCTCTGGTACACATTTATACTCCTGTCTAATAAAAACAATGAGATTGTGTTGTATATAATTAGTATCCTATTTTTCCCACTAAACACAATTTTAATAATGATTAAATAGAACTCTTATACTTCATCCTTATTGGCAATATCACCATTCTCTTCTAGGTTGCAATCTCATTTTCCCTATTCTTGGCCTTTTCCAATTACTGCTGCCAAATTTTCCTGCTTTGTACTATTTCTTTGTACTATTTCTTCAACTTGCCCGTATTTTTCACTTCCAGGTTTGTTTTTTCCTATGAGATTAATGACTCCTGAATTACCATGTCCTTCTTAAAGTTCTCTGCTTCATTGGTTAAACTGTTCTGGCTGCACACAAAACCTTTTGTCTTTCTTTCCTCAAATTTTTCAGTGACTTCTGATGAAAAAAGTGTTAACACTTACGGGGTTTAAACTATCAGCTTCTTTTTCTAACTACTTGACTCCATTGCCAGATACGGTGCCAGTTTGCATGTTTCCTTTTCTAAAATGTCATATCTGAGATTTTATATTTGCATATGTATTTAACTCTAATGAGTGGTTCTACGTTAGGCTTTTTAAAAATGTTGGTTTGATCATTAAAACATTATTTGTAAAATTAAATATGCGTGTAGAATGACAGGTTTGGTCTGCTGACATCTGTAGATACTCAACCTTCTCTTCTCAGTTCTTTATTGTATGGCTTCTGGTCAGCCCAGGGGATCCATACAGAGTGAGAAATATAATCTCAGCTTTATTCTTACATTCCGCCAGAAAAGAAGAGGACCTAGAGCTCTTGTGGCTTCCCTGAGAGTTTTGTTTTGAATAATAATGTAGAAGTGGTTGTGGAATAAATTGGGACAGCAGTACATGTCAGAGGTTTACTTGATAGAATCATGTACATACCTCTTTGGTAGCAAAAGAAAAATGTATCCTTAGCAGTGGATTTTTGGAAACATCAACTATTTAAGAGAATAAGGATTTAAGAAATACAGAAATTAAGATTAAGAAATTAGGGTTGTCTTGGTCACTTAGCATAAATGTGGACCTTTAGGCCTTTTTAGTAAGGACGGTGAGAACATGGCAAAGGGAGAGTTACAGATAATTATAGGAACTAGGATTTGACTTTAGCTCTGACACCAAAGCCAGTCATTGACACTATCAATATTTTTATTTTATAATGAGGATTATAAAATTATTGTTTTTAAGTTAAGAGTTTAATTTTTACTCCTGAAATGATATTTTCATATCACATTAAGTATATATTATGTGGACACTGAATAGGATTATTGATGCAATGATTGGCTAAGAAGTATTTAATTCCTTGGAAATTAATTTTCTGATCAAACGTCATCTAAATCTTACCTTTTGGTGTACTCTTAGGTTGTATTTTTTTCTTAATCTCTTTGGTTCTCAAGGATCAGTATATCAGACTTGAAGATATACTTATTGTGCACAGTACCTGGCACAATAAGCAGTCTACAAAGAAAAGCTAGCAAAAACAAAGTACTGTTTCAATTAAGGTATATTCTGAAAATCCTGCAGGTATGTTGTTAGGCACATATACAGGGTGGGGCAAAAGTAGGGTTATAGTTGTGAGTACGAAAAACACAGTTTATGCTTGTATTCTTATTTATTAATTATTTATTGTCCATACTAACAATTGTAAACCTACTTTTGCCCCTCTTTATTTTCTTGGAATGTTAATATGAGTTTAATTAAATGAATTAATGTTTAAAATATTGAGGTGTTAGAATAGGCTGAGTATACATTTATAGTGGCTATTTAAACTGAAACGAAAATGAAAAGTACTAATATTTTTGGCTATAATCATCTTATTGAATTGTCTATGCTTCTGACTTTATTTTCTCTATTACTATTATTTGTGGACACATCAGCATTGGCTAACATTTCTACTAGAAGAAAGGGAAGAAAAGGAACGGAAATGTTAATATTTTATTTCTTGTGAATTAGCTTTATACATGTTTGGGGGAAGATAATTTGGAAATTTATGTATTTTGTTTGTACAGTTTAACTATAGCTTAATTTCTAGGTGTTTTAAAGGTGGCTATCTACTGGCTGCTAAACTTGGCTAATTTACCTGGAGAGCTTTGTTCAAAAATTTTCCCAAGGCCTTCTCTTCTTCCTTCCTCCCTCCCCAAGACTTGTTCCTGGGTGATTCTGTTGATCAGCCAGATGTGGATACCTTTGGGCTATAACAAGTCATGGGTAGGTAGCCCTCTGAAGCCTTTCATGGAACATACTTGCTCAGAGTCCTTTTTAAAAAAAGACTTATGGTCAAATAACAAAGCCAGTTAGTTTACTTATATTTATAGCAAATGTAAATCTTTTTTAAAGAAACTTTGTCAACTATTTGTAACATCTCAGAACTCTCACTACACATTAGAATATAAAATGATTGTGTTTTAAATGTTTATTTACATGTAAGTTAGAGTGAGTACTTTTTAAAATAAGATAGGGCATTAAATGTACAAAATTCTTATTTTTATTATATTATTTTTATATTATCATATTTCTATGGTTTATGATATCCTGCTTAGAATGTCTCATGAAATGGTTTATACTAATGTGCCTCTAGAACAGGACCTGGGCCTAGGGTGAGGCAAGCAAAGTGCCTAGGGTACAACATTTAGGTAGGCACTTATTTCCACTGTTGTGTAGGAGTCAGTACCTCTTTAAATTTTGTGCCCTAGATTCCTGCTAGCCTCATTCTAGCCCCACCCCTGCCCCAGAGAAGTAGGCTGTGTATAAATTATTTAATTTTAGTTTAGCATAATCTCATGCGTGTTTAGATATTTTGTTTTATACAGAACTAGAGGCCTGGTGCATGAAATTCACGCACTTGTCGTGGGGGTGGGGGCGGAGTCCTTTAGCCTGGCCTGCGCCCTTTCACAGTTGGGAAGCCCTCAGGGGATGTCCGACTGCTGGCTTAGACCTGCTCCTCTAAGCCACAGCTGGACATCCTTAGTGCTCCCACGGAAGTGGGAGAGACTCCTGCTTCCGCTGCTGCACTTGCCAGCCGTGAGCCTGGCTTCTGACTGAGCGGCGCTTCCCTTGTGGGAGCACACTGACCACCAGGGGCAGCTCCTGTGTTGAGCATCTGACCCCTGGTGGTCAGTGCATGTCATAGTGCTGAGTCGTTCTGCAGTGTGGTTGATTTGCATATTAGCCTTTTATTATATAGGATTAATGACAAGATGAAAATAATGTAGCCAAACTCAAATTTATGTTTCCCAGAAAAATTCAGTTAACAACTTAAAAAGATAACATTATGATTTTATGCTTTTTAAAAAAATATATATATTTTTAATGATTTCATAGAGAAAGGGAGAGGGAGAGAGAGATAGAAACATCAATGATGAGAGAAAGAATCATTGATCTGCTGCCTCTTGCACGCCTTCCACTGGGGATCGAGCCTGCAACTCGGGCATGTGCCCTTGACTAGAGTTGAACCCAGGACCCTTCTCCCCACAGGATGACACTCTATGCATTGAGCCACATCAGCTAGGGCTATGATTTTATTCTTGCATGTTCAGTAATTATCAGAGCTCCGAAATTTAAGTTCAGTATAATCTTGTCTCACTGAAATATGCTTGTTTTATCTATTGGCAGTTACTTGAAATCGTTAGTGCTCTCTACCATAAGCTTCTTAGTTGAACATATAGTATATTCAGCTCTTATAATTATGGATGATTATTGAAATAATAAGTAGTGACTCCAGTTTTACTACATTTTTATTAATAGTTTTAGAATTCTTTGAGAATTTGCCTATGGCTTTTCTGTTTTTTTGAGTACTACATCTGGAAATGCTCAAAGGTTGTTTGCCTTTTTAAAGGAACAGTTTGCAGTGAAAGTATAAGTTCTTTAGAGGTGAGGTTCAAGTTAACGAATGATGAACCATAATGTGAGGAAGCATAATATTGTGAATTATTATTTGACAAACATAACTAATGCAGGCATTAGCTGCTGAAGCCATTAATAAACTGCCACTTGCAGAAAGCTAGAGATAGGCAACACAGAACTTTCTCTGTAAATTCTCAGAATGTGAACTAGAGTACAACTTAGTTTATTCAATAAGGACTGAAGTTTTAAAGTTTGATGTTTGTAGATTCCATGATTAATGTGTAACATAGTATGAAAGGAGTATTTAGAATCCATTAAAATTTGTAGATGCGATATCATTGTCAAGTCAGGCATTTTATTTCTTAAAGTTAGAATTTATTTAAATGCCCTTTTTTTCCCCCAGATAAATTTTTATTTCTATTAATAGTGGTGCCAAAGTAAGTTTGCCTAAATAGAATTATTTAATATTTAGTTCTGTTGATAGTGTTTAAAGTAAACAAAAATAAACCCATAACAACCAAGGATGGAGAAGTATCTAGATTTGTTTTTAGCTTTCTTTTTCATGGTTTCTCAAAAGTGTATCATATTATAAATACATTCAAAATGTTTTGCTCTGAGGATATGTAGCATTCCTATAAAGGTTAAATCAATAAAAATGATTTGGACACATTCCTAAGCATGGCTAGAACAGGTAGCCCGTTGTTTTAGGTACCCTTGAGTTTCTGGAGCAGATCATTATGGCGTAGCAAAGAACTTACTAAAAGTTGCTTTCTATGTGTAGACGCATCAGCTTAAAAAAAGTAAGATTTTCTGGTCTTTTAGAAATGAATATTTTTAAAGAAGCCCTATGTGTATTGATTTAATGATGTGTTCTAAACTCAGTTAAAGTTTTGAAGCTTTTTTTCCCTCCGAATGCTGAAGATAAACCATAATTGATAAGGAAAAGGTACGTACAGGAAAAATGCAATGGGCAAGCCTTTCCAGCCAGTTTAGAATAAATGATAGTCTTATGAATAAAGAAAATATCACGAATTATAATTGCAAATTCAGGAATTAGATGTGATTCTTTTTAGCCTTGCCAGTTTAGAAGAAAATTCTGTAGTCACTGGTATGTTATATGTTCCTTTGAGCAGTTCAAAAGACAAGCTTTAATTTTAGCATTTATTTTAAAAGGCATAATGTATGCTCCTGTGCTCAGGGTTGAACTTCTTAGTATGATATTGTTACTAGGTAGAGTTTTATTTTATGCATTTGTTTGCTGTTTTCATTTTATTTCATATATTTGAGTAGGAAAGTTTTAAGTGCATATGTAAGTTTTCACAGTTATTTTTCAAAAAAATTTTTTGTCAGCTTATAATAATATGATTTTTCCTAAATGTTTCCTAATAATAGCATTGAGAGTATTAGATGTTTTTGGGTCATGGAGAAGCAGTGAATTGACAGTGCATTTGGCTGAATAGGTTTAAATCAAAGTGGAATATTTGAGTTACATATAGTAATGTAGCTTCATTATAGAAAATTTCTTTCTATCATTTTATATGTGTAATATATAACTACCTTTTAAATAAATACTTTATTGAAAATGTTTTTGTTATTTGTTGGAACGCATGATTTTATTTCATAGATAAGAAAATGGTTTGAACATGTCTTAGCAAAAAATTTTTTTCCATAGGTAAACACATATATGGAGTAGTTTAACCATTTAATAATGAAACAATTTAGCAATTTAATCCAAATATTTTGCTCTCTTAAAGTGTTGTGTGTCCTAATATATTATGGTTTATCATTATATCTCTAAAAGTAAAAATAAGCCTAATAATTAGCATATGACTCAGTTTTCTTCCTGGATACTTGTGGATGATAATTAAAAAAAAAAAATCTCTTCATATGTTTTCTTTGGTCTTATTGGTGTATAAAGTATTTTGCAGTATGCTTACGCATATTGTAAAGGAAATATACTGTTATATATACTTTATAAATAAATATATATATAAATAAATATACTTTATTACTAAATCAAGAATGATATACCTCTGACAATAGTGATTGCTCCTATCTAGCTTAGATTATAACCTTTTTAAAAGTGGCAAAAAGTTTTGAAAATGTTATTTAAGTTTTCCTCCTAAAATTTGAGAGAGAGAGCGAGAGCACACATTATCGTATTTAGTTTTAACAACTGGAAGAATGTTAAGAATTCTGTGTGAACATTGGCGTTTTAATAATATGAAAAAGGAGTTTCTACTGTAGAGAGAAGTTAATAATCAAAGGTTTTGATTGCATTGACTTTAAGTTTATATTGCTTTACAAATGTACTATAGTACATTGATTTATAAGCAGTATCTGCATTGTGGACTATTTTTCAAAATATGTTCATTTTTAGTTTTGAACTCTGTATTTGTAAGAGCAGAGCAATTTTTTCTACATTTTGTCAAAAGTTAAATTACTTAAAAGTTTTGCCAATTTCATGACAGGTAAAAATTAATCTCACTAGATTACCTTTTGTAACTAATTATTTTACCTAATGTTAAGATGCTGCTGTCCTGATGGAAGTTTTCTTGTGGGTATTGTCTTATAACGTCTTAATGTTTCTGAATTGGTGGTAAGATCCTTTGTATGAAACTATATACTTTTAAATCCATTTTATAGAAAACTCAGCAATTGATATAAGGTAGATTATCAGTGTAAAGAAGTTTTCCCATGGTATTATATTATTGCAGATTTCTAAATCTGGTGTAAATGAATGAAATAAAGTGAGATTCACTTTTTTCCAAAAAATAGTTTTTCTTTGAGCTGTATATACGGAAAAGTCTTACAATAAAATTATTGTTGATTAAAGGAAGTCTACACCTTTTGTCTTTTGGATACTTATGTGTCCGTTTTCTAGGATCAAGTTATACAAGTTAAGCCAATGGGTTAAAATATTAATTGTAAAATGCAGCACTTTAGTTTTCCTTTTCAACTTTAGGATGAATTCATTTTGTTGAGCTTCATTTAAGTAATTTTTAATCATTTGATAGAAATAATGCTACATTTTCACTTATCCTGGAAATTTGAAATTTAAATTACACAGTAGAGAAATTTAAACATAAAATTAATTATTATTGCTAATGAAACGAAATAACAAAATTAAAATCACAATGCCTAATTTAAATTATTTAGTCAGGTTACATGGGCAATGAGTAAACATATAGAAAATATACTGTTTAACTCCAGACTAGAATTGGTCTTTGAAGTCATGTCCGTAAATAGCTATTTGTTAGCAGAGTAATTACATTCATATTTTTTCTTGTGAACTGTAATAACTTGTTTAACTGATACCAATTTTTAATTTTTTTAGTTTACAAGTGAGAAATAAAGTCCTGAGTTTTACAGACACATTTTTGGTTGTTTTTATCTTGAATTTCCCAATAGATACTGGATCTCTGTTATTGGTTTTACAGATTGACATTCTCTGTTAGTATACATGCAAAAAAGTAATTATCTTTCACAAAAGAGCTACAAACAATACGTCAGTTTAATAATTTACAATTTTTTCCCTGATTTGCAGTCATTATCCCAAGTGCTGTTGTCACTTATGTGTATGCATTCATATGCATATACAGATGCAAAAAAATATACTATGCATTAAAATTTTGATCTGGACTGATATTTGAAAGAGATTAAAATTATACTTATGTGACAAATACTTTGTTCCTATATAAAAATATGTCTATGTCCATATATATTTCTATAGCATCATTATTCATTTTTCAAAGAAATACTGCATATAACTGTATGTTTTTAAAACCTTTCTGATACTTGTCATTGTGAGTTAGCTAATATTTTTCCTTTTTTTTTTTTTTTTAACTGAACCACAAAATGGACTTAGTTGTAAAATATTTGATTATAAGGAATACGTAAACAATGGTTTGGCAAACTGATGGTTCATATAATTTTAGAGGAACCTGTAAATGTGTATTTAAATTTTTGAATTTTAAGTCTTTTATATAAATATCTTTTTATAGTTGATGGTATAATGATTTCAGTAGACCACCATTGCTGTAAAAAAAATAAAAATGCCAGTTTTATTGAAAATTAAAATAATTTATGTGATGTTGTTGTAAAAATTATTTGTCTTGAAAAGGATATTTAGATATACCTTGTTAGGAATGTCACTTCTCTATTGTAACTCTTCTAATTTCTTATGGGATGGCATAGAAATAGTCAGATATTAGAATCTTAACCGTTACTATAATAATCTTAAATACATGTTTTAGAATACTGTTACCTTTATACATCTTCTGACATCAATATAAGCATTTTAAAATAAACATTTTTTAAAAAAATTGCATTTGCTTACTATGTTTATATGGTGAAGAATTCCTTGTTTTATGGGCAATTTAAGAAATAAAAATCATTTAATCAAGATAAATGTAACATTTATGTTCTTTTTATTATGGCCAAAATTGCACTTGATTTGATTTTTGCTCCTAGACTATATATTAGATATTATGTTATGAGTATTAATAGGAATATAGGGAATAGGCTGAATAATGAATTTTCTTTTTACTGTAAGTATTAAATACTTATGTAGCAGCTAGCTTTTAAAGAACTCTCAATTCTGCAGTTCATCTTATTTGGGAATTGTTTTATACATCAGGAAAATGATAAGCTTTTTATTTATTAGTAGAAGAAAGTATATTTATGAAGAAATGTTTCAGAGTTAACATCCTAGTCAATAATAACACTATAATCATGTGAAATGGTAAATATGGTATTGCTTATATCGATCTAACCCTTTTCCAAACCTTGAATTCTGTGTCCTTAATAAATAGTATACAGGGGAGGAAGTTTTTAAGAATTCAACATTAGATGAGTATATTATATTCACTGTAAATAAAGAGCACCTAATCTCAGTTGCTATACAGGCCTTTAAAAGTTATGTGGGGATGTAAGGCCTGTTTTATGTGTGTTTGCTCTTGAATTGACAAAAGTTTGTGGTCAACTGTTGTTGAAATTGTAAGGAAACTCCCTTTGAATAAGGTGTAGAATTTCCTTATTTTTTGGAATTATAGCACATTAATCAAAATACACGTCCAATGAACTTCATAATATTTATAATAGCAATAGCTTGTATTCAGGTGTATATTTTCATTATGTGAGACTTCTCTAAAGATTTGTTTTAAAATATTAAACACTACAGATTTTATGAAGGTTTTTCATACACTTTATACAGTTATCTCACAGTACTTTACTCTTTGGAAAATATTAAGTATTGGTGTTTATCGTTATCCTTATTATGGGAGTTTAATGACATGTGGTGTGTTTTTTTGTTTGTTTGTTTTTTGTAGAATTTTCTCTTTAGTGAAATTCAGTTGTTAGGAAAAAAAAATTATGCATTAATGTAACATATTGGGAAGTTTTAGCATTGGTTTTGCTAGCACCCATTTAATAAGGCCTTACATGGTATATGACTAGAAAAAATAGTTTTGCTTTGTCACACTTAGTTTTATTATTCAAAGGAAATATTTTTTCATATTGAAGGTATTTTTCTATTTGACCACATATATAATATTTTTAAAGAGACACTATATAGGTAGACTGACTGTTCCAGTGAATTTTTTCTTAGCTAATAGCATTTGCACTCCTAATGCTTTTTGAGGAGCTTTTGGTATGACCTCCTTATTGACTCAGAGTTGTCACATATTAGTATCCTTGGACAAAGGTTAGAACAGGATGGGAGGTTGGTATTTGTATGCTTTGGAGCGGTATTGAGATGCTACCCTGTTTTGCCATCAATTTTCAAGTATGCATGGCTGCATCATTAATCATAGGAAATGCAAAAATAAATAATGATTCAGTCCAATTGGATTTTTTATATGAATACTTACCTTTTCCCTTTTTTTTTGTATATACAGTTGAGGTATTTGGGTAACCCCTAACCTTTTGCTTCAACAAAGAAGTACAGTATAAAAATATTACCACAGTTTTCATGTGAGCAGCTCTTGAGAGGGGGAAAAAAAAAGCTCTCTAGATGAATACTTGTTGAAAAAAACAGTTGTGATACAGAATGTCTTAACTCAGCCCCAATACAGTACTTGAGGACCACCAGTGGATAAAATTGAAAGCATATGATTTTTGAAGCACTAAAAAAGGTTTGTAATTGATTAGTGCTGGTTTGAAAGTATTGAAGAACAGTGAGTTTTGATTTGTGAATGGTTCTATTCAATAAGGATTAATTCTGTGTGTTTGATAAAATCTTAGTGCTTTCAATGAGTTAGCTTTCCCCCCTCTGCAGTTTATTTAACCATCAAATATTTCAGTGTTGTTTTAACAAACTGGAACATTTCTATCTTACTGTATTTAACTTTAGCATGACTGGTTTAAACAAGTCAAACCATCAGTGATTAGTTTGAAGGGTGTAATTGAATATATTAATTTTTTCTTTTTAAAAAATAACTAAAATAATGATGTAATCACATATTTCATGCTTTCTTTGTAATTTAGAGACTAGGAGGTCATATAAACTACCAAAATATTTTTATGAAATTTCTTTGAAATATTTAACATTTTAATAGAGTTCTAAAATTTAAAAGTGAAATCTAACAATTTTTCATGCAAAATTAGGATTATTTTTTACAATTTAAAATAATTTATAATATGAGTCTTTGGGAATTGCATAGATATTTTTAGCTTAATTTGTGTTGGAGTGGTCTTTTGTGTTTGTTCTTGACTTTTAAAATTCTCTCTCTGGATTTTGGAATTATTTTGGAAGTAAGTTGTGACACTTGGTCACTATTAAACCTTGAAAGTTATCATTACTGGTATGGACCACAACTATTATTTTGGAAATAAGTGTTCACTCATCTTTTGCAGTCAGTCAGTATGATCAGTTATAAAGGTTTTATGTAGAAATTTTAATCAGTCAACTGATATATTTTCACAAGTTCTTAATTGTAATACACTCTTTGAGTCACATCTTTCACTTTCAGCAGACTTTATGATAAATAATGGGCTTATTTTGAGTAGTGCATATTGAAAATTCATCGTTACTTCAAGATAAATGATGTGCTAAGAGAGCAAGGACACTGAAATGCATTCTCTGTCTCTGTCTGTCTCTCACACACCCTTTCCACTCATTGTATTGGCTGAGGCAATGGGCCAGTGTGTGCTTTCTCAAACTTCACCTTGGAAAAGCTTACACTTTTAAAAACAAATTTTATCAAATGAGATCACATACTTTCATTTCAGGAGGTTGTTTTGATAATCATCATATAAGAATTTAAAGCCCTAAATGAGATTTTCAACTTCAAATAGATTATAGATTGGTGAAATGTTTCAGTGTGATGATAACCGATACATTACCCACTCACCTGTAATTAATTCAATGTAGTGGGTTCATCTTAAATCTCTATCCAGTCTCTTGAATACTATTTGGGGTTGGGAGAGGATAAATTCCACTTTTCAGAAAATAATTATGTTGTCTAAAAATATATGATATTTAATAGAAGATGATCTTTATTTAGTTCACTGTAGTGCCTTGTTGTTTTAGAAGATGGTGAAGTTTTAGAAATTTTACTATAGAAATAGTTATTAAGGGTGTCACAGAAATATAAGACCACTCATGTGATAGAAATAAAGAGCATTTTAACATATTCTTTGTGATAATATCAATAACTTGAGTTATAATGATGAAATAGTCCTTGAAACTTGTGTTGTTTCCGATCTGGTTAGAAAAATGCATTTTATTTTTAAACAGAGTAATATTGTGAAAGAGTAACTTAACTGCTTGCGATGCCTGTTTTAAGTTAGTCCTCTATATAACAATAGTTTTAGCCATTTTTTCTCATCTTTGGATAGAAACAGCAAAAGTTCTCACTCACAACCTATAATTATGATATGATCTATAACGCAGTCTAATTCTATGTTCTGCTTCCTTAATGCAGAAAAATTTAGAGTAATTCTTATTGACTACCATTAAATTAAAAAAATAATCTGTGATTATTAGATTGTGTCATAACTGAGGGCACTCACTGCAACTATTGAAGGAGTCACTACAGCAGTTTTACATTTTGTTAGTAAAATACAAAGTATATTTCCTCACCCTTTCAAGAGAAACCTTTTTCTCCCCTACAGGTTTATTTCTCTTTGACCTAAACTAAGACTGATCCTCTGATAGCCAGTTAAAATGTGTGAAGTAGGAGGAGTAAAGGAAACTCCAATCATTAGTTGTAAGTTATAAAGCAAAGTTAATACAGGTATACACAGCAAAGGATTTGTTTTAAAAGAAAATGTTATAAACTTGCCTTGGACAAGTTTATAGTTGGAACATGTTGGACATCATAAAGAAAATCTTGTAAGTGTTTAGATATTTTGCTATAATACCATGTCAGCAGATGAATGTTGAAGTACTTTATTTTTCTGTATCAACATTAATTTGAAATTAAATTTAAGGAACTGTATTATGGCTGCTTTTCTTTAAAAGTCCAGCATGATTTAATTTGTATAGCTCTTTTAAATCATGCAGGGTATCCTTACGGAGTTTTATTTTTCATGAAACTACACGGTATTCATTTTGGTAGGTCCAAGAATATGATTAAAAGAATCCTAGTCATCTCAATATTTGCTCTGTTTTTATAACAGGTTCTACACCGGTAATAGTGTGTAGATGAGAAGTTAAAATTATATAGAAAAGCACAATTACATGGAATTTTTAAAGATTTCTGTAAACTTTTAAATATCCTGGATATTGTGCTGAACTAAAAAGATTTTTTAAAAATGGCTATTACATACTTAACATAATTTTATTTCAGATGAACATATGCTTCAATTATAAAAAGTTACTTAGAAACAAAGTTATACAGATAGCTTATGATATGATGCAGTTTCATATTATAAATAGATTTCTTGTAGTCGGACTAGTTAAAAGTTAGTTGCACTGCAGGTTTATTTCTGTGTTTTACATGGGAGAGCATAATGTTGAGATAATTCTGTGGTCTGTTATTTTGTAAAATTACTTCCTTTTTGAAGTTTGCACAAATATTGGGAACTGCCGGAGTGAATACTTCATAATACTTTGATTAATTTAGTATCTAATTTTATTTCAGTAAGGGTTAATGAGAATATTAAACCTTTTTATTGTTTTAACTACCTCATTTCTATACTTCTGAAAAACGTTTTGACTCATATGAGATAATTTTTTTCTATTTCAGGTCATTACTCTGAGCAGTAGATAAGTTACAGATGCCAAATGCAAATATGTACAGCAATTTCATTTTCAAGTTTTTGTGCAACAAAATAGCATTATTATTATTTTCATTAATATAATGTCATCTGGAAAAGCTAGCAGTTAAGTTATCCAAGAAACATACCTTTATGTTTAACAGGTTCATCTCTTACAGGATTTTAAAATACGGTAACACTTACCCCAGAAGAAGTTTTGCTGACATGGTGTCACTGTGCTGAAGAGGCTGTTTGATGCCATAGTCCCTCCTTTTTTTTTCAGATAGAACTTGTACCCTCTGTTGTAAATTCTGCTTGCAGCCTTAAACTGAAAATACAAATCATACCCAAACCTTGTTTTAGTTTTGCAGGATGCCTGGAGTACATAGACTTTATATTTATTTTTTTTCTGTCAAGAAATTATGTAGCTGGTAACATGTGAAAAGCAAGGAAACAAAACAAAAAGAGAATGAGCAAATATTTGAAGGACCTACTATTACTGCATAGACTGTGGTTAGAGAGCACTCACTGACTCTGTTGGTCTCGGTGGCTGGTAGTGACCTGCGGAGATTAACCATTTAAAAACCAGAGACTTCTTGCTGTCCTCCTGGAGAAAGTTTGCACCGCACTTGTGGTTCTGTGGTTGTTTGTGAGGCGAATGAAGCATTCACACAATCCAAAAAAGCAAAAGCTTTAAAACTCCTTTTTTTGCAAGCACTATTACTGGAGAGACAGAATCATGTGGTTTGTGACCTCACAGTGCTCCAAGTGAAGTGGGACTGCCTACCACTGTGGCTTTCCCCCCCCTTTGCTCTTGCTCTGTCTTTCTCTCTCTCTCTCTGACAAAAGGCTTGTGGTAAGGCCCTTCCTGGCATCCAGAAGGATATAGCTATTTAATTTTTGTGACTCATGAGGATTTGGATAGAATACAAATGCTGAAGGAGCTCAAACTCCTGTGAGGTTAAGCATTTGTAGAGCAGAACTCTGCAGTTCAGGGCTTTCCTTTCTATTCTCCCCACCCCCACTTTTTTTTTTTTCCTTCTCCTTTTATTTAGTTCATTATTGTGTCTGTGGAAAAGTGAGCAAAATTGGCTCAAGAGGCTGTGTGAAATTCTGAACAACAGTGATGATTTACAATAATTTACATCTTTGGATTGTATCACATTCTGGGGTCTGCTTCATATTTGCTGGGTGATTGGAGTCCTTCTGTTTTTCTTTTTCCTGTCTTCTTAAACTTGTGAATCTGTAACTCATTGTACAAAAGTTTACCTTTCTTAAGGTCTGGTTGCAAACTGCTTGCTGGGCTTGACTGTAATTGGCTGTCATGAAAGTGTTAGTCTGGGGATTCCTTTTACAAATGTTAAATCATGTCTGTCTAGTTTATGTATGATCAATATTAGATGCCGGCTCCTACAGTATGGATTAAATGTAATTAGTATCGTTTATATTATTTATACCTTTCTTTTATGACTAGTTTAAGGATTTATAAAAACCAGTGATAAGAATTGTAACAGATTATTGGCTGAATTTTAGTTTTCTTTATGCTTATAATGATTTTTATTTTTCAAGGTATTGTATTCATTTTGCAAAATTCTTTAGTTAATTTAGATTTTAACTGTAACAACAGAGCCTTTGCTAGCAACTCTTATATATGTATCGAGTAAAATTCTTACGTTGTAACTTAGATTGTTCAATTTTAGGTTTTATAAACTCAGAATAGAGTGGGTTAACAGAAGCTGTATTTTTTGTTTATAATGAAAGCTTTGAAATAAATTGCAAAATGCTGTGTGTAGCAAGAAATAATGCACACAGACAGAGTATGTTAGTCGTCTCGATTTGCTAATTCTGATTCAGAAGAAAATTGGAAACATCTTTGGGAAACTATCTCCTTTTTTTGCCCCTTTGGACATGTATGTATAGAACTCATTTTCTTATTAGGATGATTATATATCATAGGCAGAGAATTTCATATTTATGAATAGAGCTTCCTGTTTTCATCAGTTGGGAGCGATGAGGTATTTTTCAACAAAAATTATAAAGCTGAACAGACCAGTTTTCTAGACATTTTCACCCATTTATCAGCCACTCTGAATTTGCATGTTAGACTTCTTCCTAGTGTGATAGTAACTAGGAGTGGCATAGAGTAAATGACTAGGACGGTGGGCGGAGACAGTGAATTACAAAACATTATTTAGGGTAGATAATGGGGTAAGGAGTGGGAAACACTAAGGAGGGTGTTTGAACCAAAATATCCTTGCCTATGGACTCCCCAGCACAGTCCATTATCTGCTTTTGGTTTATATTAATTAGATAAAGATAAATGTGAAGACATGCTCATAAGTTTCTTCACAAAATATTTGATTTGCCCAAAATGCACCAGGAAGACATTTTAATCCTTTATTATTCACTTGTCCAGAACTTTCCGATAACAAACTTTTAGTGATAAAGCACTAAACATACACTTTAGTGTTTCATTTTAAATATATATTTATGCCTCATTGTGTATGTAAACATTTTACATTGAAAAGTAAAAGCTTTCATTTAATGTAATCATTCATACAAAAGAAAAAAGTTATTTAGTTACACTTTTAAATAACTATGGTGTACTGGTATGATCTATATCTAAAGGAGGTCTTTGTTTATATAATTTGTGGAATTTCCAAACGTAGTTCCATATGCACTTACAATAGCAGCAGAATCAGGCAGTGGAAGAAATTTAGGTAGCCGCTGTAGTATGATAAATAAATGCTTTTTCAGTGTCTGTGAGGATTCTCTGACATCTTACAACCCCAACTATCAGCTAAATATTTTCTCCCTTTAATGTTTTTAAAAAATTATGTGCCCGTTGGCCCTGTAACCTAACTTTGTAAGCATTTGAATAATTTTCAATATCTATGTATCTATTACCCATTTTTTTCCTTTTTGTGGGTAGCCCTCCTGCATATAATTTTTGGATCAGGATAATCATTCATGTTATATAAGATTTTAGTATTGTTAAATATGACTTTTATGTTTTGTGTGAGGCCCATCATATTCTGGCAGAAGTAAGACAGTGAAGTCATGTGCTTTAAAGATTGTATATTCATTATCCACACATTCTTTTTCTAAATTGAAAATATACCCACTTTGGAGCAAATATTACTTTGTGATAAAAATTAAAAAACAAGTGATCAAGGTACATATGTGATAATTGAGAGTTTGTTTAATTAGAAGTAACTTACCACATGTAATGAAGAGAGATTGACTCAGAAAAGTCACTGCAAATAAAGCTCTTGATTATGGATTTATACGATGCTTAAAATGAAAAATGGAAACCACAGCGTTCTTTGGTTGTTTTACAAAGACCCTCAAAACTTCATTTTTGGGGATTATGTTAGTATTTGCTATGTTGACGTAAGTAACAAATTTAGGTCTGTTGTATAAATTATATACTTTACTGCCATAGACGTGAAATACTCCTTTGAACTTGAAATCAATTTCAATAAGTAAAGACATTAGTTATCTTGCTACCCCCATTACCTTGTATTTACTAAATTTGTCAACATTGGTCAAACTTTTTATATTGTATGCCATTAGACTATATAACAGTGTAATAGTTTTTATATGTTACATATATTCATTGTTACCTTTGAATTATTTTTTTTATTTTCTGAACTAATGATCCTATTTAGATTCAATAGTTTTATCAGTGTCAATATTGTGCTTATTTCTGTGTTTTTTTTTATTGTTTTAACTTCTATTTGGTGCTGTCCTAATTTTCTTTTAATTGAAAATAACGGGGCCAAATGATTTGATGTAGGTTTTCTATTAATTGTAGACATTCTAATTTGGCTTAAATTTTTCTCACTGATAATGAAGTTTTTAGGAAGACACTTTCTTAATTTATTGTTTTAGCTTGGTATAGACAATTTATTTTTTGATATTTTTTAAATTTGATGTATAGCTATTTAAGCTGATATAGCATTTATTGGGCCCTATATTGATGATTTGAAAAGTTTTTATATTAGTTAAATACATTATTAGTATTTTTAATTATGATTATGAGATATTAATTTTACTTTCTTATTTTAATGGGGTATATGTCTGAGTACACAACTGCATGCATATTTCTGTGATCGTGTGTTCAGGGCATTATTTTGTGTTACTTTTTGTAATGAGTATTTTTTTTCCTCCTCAGTTTGTTTTAATTAAATTATGTAAAAACCCAAAGCACAACCATGTCCATGATTTGGTTACTATTAGCAGCTATCTGTCTAACTGTGAGATTATGTGGAAATGAGAGGCCAAAAGAGAAAATTGTAAACTTTGCTATCACCCTCGCACTCCCCCTTTCTTTCCCCCCTTTTTTCTTCCCTCTTTTCCTCCCTCGCTCCTCCAGGCCTTTTCAGTTTTGTTTTTTTTATTACTGTTTTGAAATTTCTGTAGTGTCTCAAAGTAGATTCTTAAGGTTCTAGTAGTAGATATTGTCATTAATTCTCACTAATGAATACCTGGCAGGTTTGAAGCACCTAAGATTTCAAGGCAAATCATAGTTATGTCTACACTGTTATACGTACACTTCATTTGTTAGATGGTATTGGCATCTAATTACAGTGATTTTCTTCCTTTTAACAGTTTTTAATTCCTTCCTCTATGCTAATTTACTTTAACATATTGTTTCACATGACATTGGCACTTTAATTATGAGGATTTGTTTTTCCACCTTTGACTGTTCTTCAAAGTGCAGAGTGATCCATATTTGTGTAATGTAGCTGTATAAATAACTCATGTTTCTTATAATTATTAGAACAATTCATCTTCTAACGCTGTCATTTTTCTAAGAAGAAAAAAAAAGGCGAGAACTTGTAGAAATATGGGAAACATGCTCATATGACAGCTGAGGATGTGGCTAGGCTAAAGCAGGAAACTACTACCCACAATGCAATGTTACATATACTACCACTTAATAAAATTTATATCAAACATGCTACTGACAAAACCAAAGAAAAATAATATCCCAACTATGCTAGTTAACATACTAAATCTATCTAGGGGAAAATGAAACTAATCTTTTTGGAACTTTGTATTTAGAGAATATAGTAAGTGAAACTGGGCATCATAGTACATTGGAGCTATGTGGTAACTTTGTGCTGCGGGGCTTTTTGTAGGAAAGCTGTCTTATAATGACAACCTTTTGGATATTAACTTTCCTGGGAAAGGCACAAAACAGCACCCCCCTTTTTTTTTTAATTGAATTGTTGCAGTATTAAATATAGTTAGAGGACATTGTCATTTGGTAGGTAAAATAAGTTAAATTAATGAGACATTCATGATTATTTAAATGTTTTATCCAGCCCAGGTATATTTCTTTCCATTTTGTTTTATGTTGTCTTTTATTGCCAGGTTTGAGGTAGGGCTTGAATTGTCCACTGAAGCATATTTCTTTTCAGAGTAATTGTTTTTCTTGGTCTTTTTATTTATGTTAACCTACCTATAGCTTACCTGATCCACTCATATGCTTTACTCTAAAGAGGGTTAGTCTAAAGCAAAATGTAAACTGCTTTTATAATGTGGTTGAAAAAGATATTATGGTATCTTCTGAAAAGGTCAGATTTTAATATACTTAGGGTTTCTGTTTATAAATCTTAATCTTCTGTGCTCTTAGCTGTCAGATAATAGCAATTTTGATGAATTTAGTGCCTTAGTAATTTAGATGAATTATGCAGGTTTACAAGGGAGGTTTTTAAAATTTGAAAAGGGAACATAGCGGAGTTTTAGATTGATAAATGTATAGAAATTTTATCAGAAAAAAAATTAGAAAAGACTATTAAATTCGTGTTAGTTGTGAAAAATCCCCTATTAGTATTCCAGCATATAAATTACCACCATGTCAGATCTGGCATGGTAATTGTCATCTCATTATTTAAAGATTAATATATTATCTCTCTGTCTATATCTTTATTAAGGATGATTTGCTTAATTGTTTGAAGTCGTTTCTCCGTTAGAGACTGCTTATCAATGCCAGCGGTAGCACTGTGGCTTTCTCCATGGACTATGGTGGTCTTGGGAACAACGTTCTCCAACCTTGACAGGTGAGACAGAGGCTCCCCAGTGCCACTGCTTCTGGATGCGTCTAGCTGTGGTTGGAGAGAGTGCGTCTTGCCAGAATATATGCATGAGACCACACGCAGCCTTTAAAATAGTTATCGTAGGCTTATTTCTAGGGTTGCATGTCTTGACAGTTCTTTTATTTGCATGCCAATTTCATTGCTGTGTATAAGATTTTTCATTGGTCTTAGTAAAGGCGATTGAAAATTTAGTCTCTATTTGTTAAGCCTTGTGTATAATTTACATTGGAAAATACTCTTGAATTCAGACATAATTAACAATATAGAAAATATGTTGAAAATGAATCACTAGAATACTGGTCTTTTTGCTTTTATAAATTTGACATTATTCTCTTTGGAAATATCAATTTTCAAGATAGTCTAGTAGTCAAAAATTGCTTCAATTTGAACTTTAAGATCAAATAAGTTAGGAGAGAATGTTAAAATATTCATATTCAATTACATTAATAGTAAAAAATTTATGGTTCTTGTTATTCAGAAGTACAGCTTTTATAATATTGCTACAATAATGTATTGTTCAAAATGTAAGTTTTACACTTTAGTAAAAGCTTGAAACATTGAAACAAATGGCCAGAAAAGTCAATTTCTTAATGCATAATCATAAAATGCAAGCCATCTAGTCTTTTTATGGAATGATTAAAACTTTATTCAACTTAGTGAACTGTAAAACTGACTGTATGTTAAAAAAAGTAGGTTAGTCTTCTAAAACTGGCTTTTTTAGTCAAGATCTCTCTTTGGACTTCTATAAAATGTTTCCTTTTATAAAATACATTTGTATAATTATTTATGATTCTTAAGTTATTAGTGATAAGAAGCTTAAGCTTAAAGAAGCTTAACTTCTTGAGCCCTGGTAGGTAATTAGTTACAAAGACTTTTCGCTTGATGATCAGTGCATGTTGATTAGTTATGTATTTATAAAATATTATCACCAGCTAAGACAAGATTACTGTTTCATTCTAGATATTCTCATAGGGAAAACAGAATCTATAAAGATAACTGGAAATTCAGTTTTCTCTCTACTATTCTTGCAGTACCTTTCCATTGCTGTATGGTCTGGCAGGAAACTACTGGGGAACTACTACAGCTTTTTCAGAGCACAAGTTGTAGAAAGAAGAGAGAATATGGTGTATACAAAAAGATTGTCTAAAGAAAAGTTTGGCTCCTACTTTTCAGAAGTTGGTTGTGTATGTTAACCTTGATTGGATGCTAGATTTTAAAAAGAAGTTTTATAAATTATGTTTAGGATATTTTAGGAAAATGGCTTTTAGTGATACTATGGCATATTTATTGAGTGTGATAATACTATTGCATGTATAGAATAGGAAAATATCCTTATTAAAAAAGGTGAATGATGAGATATTTTTAAGAAGTTAATACCATGATTAAACAAAAATATTCATAAAACAAATGTGGCATAAGTTAACAATTGGTGAGTCCAGGCAAAGGGTATACAGACATTCATTTTACTATTTTTTACCTTAAACAGTGATTTCTGAAAGGTGAGGCATTTTGTGAAGAAGGTGTATAGAGATTTATTTTATTTCAAAGTGAAATCAGATAGTCAGGGGAAATCCATTTATTTATATAGTTTTTATAAATTAAGTGAATATGAACAGGATGGGTTGTACATAACAATTTTAGATTTTAGTTTATAGTTATTTTTTGCATTTTTGTTCTATGCACCATAAAACATCTAATTTTCACAACTTTGTGCATGGCAAATATAAATAAGAAATAGTATATTTTTGAAAATACCAACTTTTAAAATTTTACATTTCTGTAATAGTAACTCAGAGCTATACCAGTATGCTAGAGATTTCTAGAGGACTAAAACAATTATGATATTGTCATTTATTTATTCTGAATTAGATGCTTTTAAAATAGAGGGCAGGGCAAATATAGGTTTACAGTTGTTTGTATGCAAACTAATACAATAATTAATAATAATACACTGTGTTTCATGCACTCACAACTGTATACCTACTTTTGCCTTACCCTGTATATAAAAGTTCCTTAAAAAGTTCGTTCACATTAAATTCATACTACTGAATACTACTGCTACAAAATTGTTTATATACCGTATTTTCTGGCGTATAAGACGACTTTTTAACCCAGGAAAATCTTCTCAAAAGTCAGGGGTCGTCAATGGAGCCGGACGGAGACCGCAAGTGTCTCCTGTCGTCTCCTTTTTGTGCTGTATACGGTCTCCGTCCAGACTTGTTAACCCAGGAAAATCTTCTCAAAGATTGGGGGTTGTTTTATATGCCCAGTCGTTTTATATGCTGGAAAATACGGTATATTCACTTCAATTGTACTCTTTAAAGAAGTATTTTAATGGGCAGAAGGCTATATTCTCTATGCAAATTATTAATTCTGAATTTGTATTATACTAGTTAATATCCTACGGAACTCTGTACATTTTTTTTCTCTAGAGGGCGAAATAGTAAATATTTTTGGTTTTATGGGACATAGAGTTTCTCTTCACTGCTCAACTCTGACATTGTGTCTGAAAGCAGTAAGTTAGACAATAAGTAAAACTTTGTAAACAGGCAGCTGGCCTGCTGTACTTTGCCCACTCCTGCCATCTGTATTTCATATATAGAAATTTGTGGCCCAGTGGATATCTTCTTTTATAGAAAAGACAAGAATAGTTTGAAAAATGATCAAACTGTTACATATTATAATGGAATTTTTTCTTAAAGTATTTATAAAATGTTTTGTTTATTTTTATGTGAAAGATGACATATGTGGTCCTTCATAAGTGTTTTTTGAATTGAATAGTGTAATTTCATCTTGATCATGTAATTATTAAATATTAGAGGCCTAGTGCATAAAATTTGTGCATGGGGGGCGGTCCCCTCAGCCCAGCCTGCACCCTCTCCAATCTGGGACCCTCTCGGGGGATGTCTGACAGCAGGGGGGCCTGGGATCGGGCCTAAACCGGCAGTCGGACATTCCTCTCACAATCCTGGACTGCTGGCTCCTAATCACTCACCTGCCTGCCTGCCTGGTCGCCCCTAACTTCCCTCTCCTGCCGGCCTGATTGCCCCTCACTGCCTCTGCGTGCCGGCCTGATTGCCCTTAACTGCCCCCCCTGCTGGCCTGGTTGCCCCTAACTGCCCCCTGCTGCGGCCAGGTTGTCCCAACTGCCCCCTCCCTGATGGCCTGGTTGCTCCT